>JAQIYB010000452.1:0-11555 GCA_034699325.1 Oribatida sp. Gr-Ori-00743 | reverse complement strand
GGGAGAGAAGTATAAAACTCTACGATTTGTATGTTTGAGAAGTAAAATGAATTCTTGGAATTAAAGCATCAATTTTTAAGTACATAAGACACGGAATAAGTGTTCGTCTGTATAGTAGACCGCATGCCATATGACGCCAAATAATAATACTTTCCTCAGATTATGTATTTTGCGATCATATTTATGTTTGTGAGCCCAGAGTTAACCCCTGTTTTCATATCTGCAAACTTTTTATGGGGTTATAAATTCAAGTTTTCTCTCTTTATATTTCTTGGAAATCATTTTTGAACACTTCTTTCGGAGGAGGAGTTCAGTGAAAACGAATGAATGTATAAAAAGATGAATTCTCTATCTCTGCAAATATAAAAATATTAATCATTAGATTTCTATTTTAGTTTTGTCTCTCAACTCAACATTTTTTCCCTCAATTCATATGAGAAAATGAGATAAAAATATTTTAATTAATTTTAAGTTTCTTTGCATTTATTAATTTAAATCCAGATTTTTGATTAGGTTTTCCTTTTCTCTCCAAAACCAAAATTAATACAAAACGAGATTTAATTAACTTTTATGTCATTAAAAGTTACTAAAATATAGAATAATTGCCAAATGGGGAGAGAGGGGAAAGGATCGCACAAAATTTCCAATGAAAATATCGGTTATCCTCAAGAAATTTGTAATCGTATACAAAGAAAACACTATTTTTCATAATTTAACGCAAAAATTATGTCAGTAAATGAGTAATTTGTCCAGGACCACTTACAAGTCTCTCTATTTGGCTCTCATAGGAATTTTCTAGGAAATTTTGACCAGGAGGCTTCAAACTTTATGAGAATTACAAGAATTTTATTAAATGTTTCTAAAATCCCTGAGGGGACAGAGGTGTGGAGTATTGGTCTGGCGGTTGTTTCTACCGTTAGTTTGAGATAGATCAATTCTTTTTAATAATTTAGTTTCGGCTCTCATTTTGACCAGAATTTCCTGAAAAGGGAAGCCCTCTGCCCTATAGGGGGCAATTTCCAAAATATTTGACAACAGAGAAATAATATCCCTTTGGAGATACATGAACATGGCAGAAATCACTTTCCTGATAACCCTGAAATGGTTAGTAATTGAGAACCTTGCTCAAATTAGATGTAGACGTAAAATCTTAAATCTGTAAATGAATTATAATATGACATCAAATTAGGGCTAATCTTAGGGATTGTCATCACTTCTCGAATTCAATGGTTTTCACTGATATATGGAAAAGTGAACCGATATTAGATCCAACACTTTTGGTCTCTAAACAATTTGGCCCAAATTCAAAGTCTACTAGGTTAATCTCAGATTAAAAAGTTAAAATTGTTGAAATTCGGGATCAATTGTTTTAAAAGTTTTTTTCTATATTTAATGATAAAATGGAAGACTTGATTGAGTGAGGAAATGAGACAATTGTAGATAAGCCAGGATAATTATTAAAATTTGAGACTTGGTAATTTTCTGACAATTCTGTATAGTTTTAATAAAAACCATTTATTGAAAAACTATTGAAGAGTCGGAGTTTTGTTAATATTTTGAAGAAGAGGTCCCTCTTGTGATCATTCAATGCATTTGTTCCTCTGATGTAATGATAAGTGAGAGCAAAGTCTGTAAACATTTGACGTGAAATTGAAATCTTTATTTAAAAAACTATTAAATCATTTAAACTCAAGAAATTAGTTAAACCTTAAAATGTTTCGTTTGTTTGCGAAAACAAATAGTCTTTCGATTGGATTAAATGTAAGACAAAATTGTCGTCAAATAAAACAATTCTTTATATTTTTTTGTGGCAGAGATTATCATCGAGTGGTCAGACCTTTAATCGATTTGCGAGCAGTTTAGTGATTGTGGACCACAATAATGAGAAGCTCTCAAAAGTGACTCTCAATACGATAAGTGCCGCCAAACAAATCGGTTCCGATATTTCGTGTTTAGTGTTGGGAACCAAAGTCTCGGATGTCGTCCAAAGTCTGTCCAAAGTTAACGGAATCACTAAGATTTTGGTCGCAGAGAACAACGCTTTCAAAGGCTTTTTGCCCGAAGTGTTGGCGCCGTTTGTGTTATCCACTCAAAAACAATTCAACTTTACTCATATTCTGAGCGGTGCCACAGCTGTAGGGAAGGTATTTTAGATTCAATCCATCGTTTGCTTTATTATTAACTTTTATTGTAATCACAGAATTTGATTCCAAGAATTGCGGCACAACTCGACGTTTCGCCCGTTTCCGAAGTAATAGGAGTGAAAAGTGAGGACACTTTTGTGCGCCCCATATATGCGGGAAACGCATTGCAAACCATAAAAGTGTTGGACGCAATCAAAGTGCTTACAGTTAGAGGAACTTCTTTTGAAGCGGTGCCCGCAGAGGGTGGAAGTGTATCCGTTGAACAGCTCTCTTTGGAAGTGCCTAAAAATGATTTATCTGAATGGTTGGGACAGGAATTAACTAAAAGTGAGAGACCAGAGCTTACCAGTGCTTCGCGAGTCATATCCGGCGGACGAGGAATGAAAAGCGGAGACAATTTCAAAATGCTTTATGATTTGGCCGACAAACTGAATGCAGCGGTTGGCGCCTCCCGGGCTGCTGTGGACGCCGGCTTTGTCCCTAATGACATGCAAGTTGGACAGACAGGAAAGATTGTGGCGCCGGTATTGACTCAGATTTTTAAAATTATATTTTGATTCGATTTTCTTTTAAATAATTAGGAACTGTATATCGCAGTCGGCATTTCCGGAGCCATTCAACACTTGGCCGGAATGAAAGATTCCAAAACAATAGTGGCCATTAATAAAGACCCTGATGCGCCTATTTTTCAAGTGGCAGACCTCGGTCTTGTTGCCGATCTTTTTCAGGCCATCCCCGAAATCAATGAAAAAATTGACAAATTTCTGAGCAAATGATTAATAAATAAGTCGTAAATATTTTTAACTTTTATATTGAATACCAATCGTTAGACTCTTTTAAATCAATTAAATCTCAAATAAAGTTTTATTTACAAAGTTTGAGATAATATTTGTTAATTGAGGTAATTGAGCTTGCACATTCTCTATTCTTCTATTTATATGATATCTCATTAAAAAGCGAACAGATTTTTGGTGATTAAGACATCATTTTTGAGATAATTTTTATTTCGATACTATTTTCAGATTTTTCCTAAAATAAGCAAAATTTAACATATTTTTTAAAACGACTTAAATATAAGAGAAATAATCTAATGGTTGGACTCATTTGGAGCCAACTCTCGTCCTTTTATTCCAGGAGAAGTTCGCGGCGTAAGTCTTATTAAGTGGTTTCCGTTCTTGAGGTTCACTGATCTCATAATACCAGCCATTCTTTTCGCAAAACTCTGCCGCTTCCTCTTTGGTGGAGAACCAGACATTCAAATTAGACAACGGATCGCCTCTAATGAGTGGTAAACAAGACATAAGAAGAGTTGTATTAAATAAAAAGCCTTACGTTGAGGTCCAACCCATGAGAGGGTTCTCCCACCGCTCTCTGTTCTCAAATTCAATTTTCCATATTTTGTATCCGAAACTTCCCGATTGCATCGCATTCTTCGACGGTTGACTGATCCGAACTCTCCGCTCATAAATGTGTTCTTTGGGAACTCCATTAAAATCTGTGATATTCATTGGCTCTTCAGTGGTCAGAACTGTTTGACTCAGTTTATTCTGATGCTCTTTCACTTCCCGATCCATTAGTTCATGTGTTGCGTCCTTTTGAACAGTCAATAGATCGGATGAAACGCCTTTCGGGGTTTGAGTCGATACTAATCTCGAATTTTCGATAAATCTTTGACTGATTTCAAATAAATTGCAATTAAGTCTCATTCGGCCATTAATTTCATATTTACCGAAATATTTTAGCCAAAGATAGAGTATAATTGGCTTTAATTAAATGAGTCATATCTTCACAATTGGTGTCAAATTCAAAGATTAATTGTTAAGGAAATTAAAATAAATCAAATGTTTGACAAAATATTGCTTTCAATCAAAACAATCGATTCATTCAAATAAAATGTTTGACTTATTTTAGACGTTATTTCGTTTTATTATTATTGAAGTCATTTTATTTTTTGGTAAATTCTCGTAAATTACAAACGATTTACGTTCAAAACAATTGAATCAATTGATTGTTAACATCAATATCTCTGCTAATATGTCTGGAAATCTGGTTAAAGGTGTTTGGCCCAAACTCACCCCTAAGAGAGCCTTCAATTACACTAAAAATTGGTAAAAATTACAATTGTTTTGAAATTGAAATACAATTAAAATTATGATAATCTGACGATTGGTTACCAATTGTTTTAATGCTTCAATCAATAGACAGATAAAGTCTATTATATCTCTTATAACTCAAAAATACTCAAATCTTGTGTTTGAAGGGCGCGATCGGGTCTGGCATACGGAGCGGCCGCAGGTATCGCCACCGCCTTCTTCTTCGACTGGAAATATGTGTTAATATACGTGCCGTTCATTAACGGCAAATGGAAGGAACAAAAGTGAATTCTTTGATCTCAAAGTAGCGATTCGTTGACTCTTTAGTTCTTTTAATGGTTGACCACAACTGATGTCAATTAGTTTTAATCTTTAATTAGATTTTCTTTCGTTTTGAAAATAAAATTAATGAAACGATAAATAGTTTAATGAATTTTAATCAATAAATATGTAAACAATTACTAAATTATAAACTCTTTGATTAAATTCATTCGTTTCGACGTTTTTGGAGGAGAAAAGTGACCTCTCTCTCCATATTTTCAATTTTATACTCTTTATGTGCGGGTATTCCTAATTTCCATACGAATAGAAAGGAAGCCATGACTGTGACCACAACGGCGCCGATTTTGATCGATGAAAATCTCTTGTAGTCAAACATTTCTCGATTTTTAGCCTTCTTTTGCAAATTTGATTAATCAGATGAAGGCTTTTCTGGTGATTTCCTTTGTTTGAGTGCTTGTTCTCTAAGAAGGGGTTCCCAAATGTAATAACCGGATCCGAAGCCGAAAGCAATGACAACGGCTAACACTCTGTTCGATAGATTTCGCGGACGTCTTAACATCTCATCGCTATTTGTAAACAGAGATCCGCTCATAAATATCGTTACCAATAATATTAAGCGCATCAAAGACTTCTATTAAGAGCCAAAAGTACCTAGGTAGATGTTGATCTACATAATATTAATAATAAGACCTAGGTGTGAGTAGTCTTTTTAATGAAAGCATCTCATTATTATTTGTACTGGACAGTACTCACAGACACTACCTTAACTGAATCTGAAACATTTTGGTGAACACTTCTCCTATGAATCGGTTTTTTTCAAAAAGTTTGGATAACCTATTGATTAGATTCTAAATTCTTTGTGATAAGTGATACCGAAAGAGTATGGCCTAAATACGCTCTGATTGGTCGACCGAAGAATCTTACGTCTATGGATATGTCAAGGTTTTTAACATTATCCAAGACACCCTCCCCCTCCCCCCAATATTGGAAAACTCGAAGATCAAACTTGTTTTCACAAAAGAGAAAATTAAATCATTTTGTAAAATAAGTTCTAATTTAATTGAAAGATCAGATTTGACTCATAATTTTGAAATTAGATGAGTAATGCACTTCTTCTCATCAATAGAATAATTTTTGATTTTGATATCAGAATTTCTAATAAAATATATTTGAATCGAAAGTATATTTAATTTTCGTTAAAAAACTTTAAATATATTAATATTTGGATAAAAGAGTATATAAAATATTTGTTAAGATATAACACAACTTTCGTTTTGTGTATTGTTTTGTGGCATTAAATTCGAAGAACTTTTCTTCCGATCGTTTGTCACGTAATGTATTTTAGTTCCGCCCAACCATTGGTTCCGATTTCTTTCAAGAGTTGATTCATAGTCGAAGTTGTCATCACTCGAAGATGAAGAGCAAGAGCTGCAAGTGGAACACCATTCATTATCACTCCATTCAGATTTCTTCGTTGGCCTCGACTTTGGTTTACGGTTCAGTCGTCGACCTGTCGTTTCTTTAACGCTCGGATCAAATGTTACCGATTTGTTCGCTGAACGCGGATTACTTTCCGGTGTTGTTTGAGATGAAGTCGACTGAAGTGCTGTCGATTGAGTGGATGGAGTGTCCACCTCTTCTGTTCCTCTGGAAACTGGCGTTACTTTAATATGAATCGAGTCATTAATACGACTGTTATTCTCAACATATGAACTGATGGACGAGTGGTCCGCCTGTGAAGAGGTTTGTGAAGGAGACTCACTCTTTGGCAGTGATTCCATTGACTTTTCTTCAAATACTCGCGAATTATTCATAATTTGTTTGGTTTGGCCATCAATTTGGGCCAAATGTTTGGCCCTTTCATCTAATGAACGCAAGAGAAGTGGTGTCGTCTCATTAGAAGATGAAGAATGAATGAGTGAAGTGATCGGTGGTTTAGATTTTAATGAATTGTTATTAGTTTCAAATGGATTTGCACTGAGACTAGAAGACGTCGATGAAGTCATGGATGTCATCTGATTATAGTTTATGTCAGCTGTGAACTGAGTTTTCCGATCAGGAATTCGTGGTTTTGTGCGCTCGTCTTCACTAAAACTACTGCCATATTCTATTGCGGCGCCGATTATATCTTCGTCGCCATTAATACCATTTTGAATGAGTTGATGTCTCATATAGTTTAAGATGTGGTGCGGAGGGTTTGGAGGTTTACCCGACTGATCATTATTTTGTAAGTAATCAAACATTTGTTTAGCCATAAAATGATTGGTTGAAAATTGTTCACAATTTGTAATATTCGATGAAATTCTATTGCTTTCAACGGACGGACAATCTTTTGGTTTCAAAGACTTCTCATTCAAATTAATTTGACTTAATTTCTGAGTGAAATCATTTAATTTATCAGATTTTCGAGGATTAATATTTGGGATTTCATTTTCAGCTATATATCCATTCAAAGGAATTCCTATTCTATCGTCTAATGATCTTTGAGTCTGACTATTAATCCTTTGATTTCCTCTAATTTGTGGCTCAGATTTCAAGATATCTTCATTTCTGGATTCTTGTGATAAAGTCTTTGAATCGATAACACCTACTAAGGCACTGTCGGTATTTCCATTAGTCAGCGCTCTCTGCTTTCTTCTGCTTCGGTGTCTATTTCTTTGAACAGCTTCTTGAGAACAAGAGATCGAACAGTAAATCCTTCCATCGAATGCTGGGAGGAATGGTTTTCCCAAAAGTGTTTTGAAGCAAAGATTGCATTTGAAGCACTGGTCACTAGCGTGCCACGACCGACCCTCATGTGAGATGGCACCCACATCACAGCCGATCAGTTCTCCGCATTCTTCACACAATTCCCCGAAAAGAATGTCAAAACACGTCAAACAATACGGAAGATGTTTGTCTCGATTTTGTAAATTCAGACTTTTGTTAATCTGAATACACTTTTTATCATTTTGTTTGGAGGGATCGGCCATTATATACTGCTGTCCTCCTAATGATCGTTTGCATTCTGAACAACAGAAGTGTCCCAAATGCCAGGCCTTGCCTTCGGCTTCGGTACACTCTTCATCGAAGATGAGATGATCGCAGAACTGACAGCGAGGTTTGAACAGCTCTACGAAGTGTCGGCTGCAGTAAAGACTATTCTTCACTTTGGACCGATCGTTACGATCACCACTCGAGTGAAGGAATGCCTTCAAGTCTACTAAAACCTGTTGACACTCTTCGCACGTAAAACATTGAATATGGTAAAGTGCCGTCGAGTTGTTAAGTGCCGGATGTGTAAGGTCTGAGGCATTCTCTTTAAGGGCAATGTTGTCTTCATCATCGGTGGTAGTATTGTATCCATTGTTATGGTTTCCGTTTTTGGCGACCGATATTTTGACGCCAAACGAGTCATTTTCGATAGCATTTCGACACTAAAACCGCATAAAAAACATTAAAATCTTTGAAAACATAAGTTTTTATATAAAAGCGAATAAAAATGTATACTTTGAAGCAATGGTTGAGTGACTTATTGAGGAAGAGTTGAGGTTTGATTTGAGCCTTTCTTTGTTGATTTCGGACAAATTTAACCTCATTTGACTGCGATTTAAACATCTGTAAGTCATGGGCTGGCATTTGGTATTGAAGTTGTTCTGCTCTCCACTCAGACCCTTCACCAAATGAAAGTATTTATAGTGAGTCTTACCATAAGGAGTGAGTTCAGGCATTTGTGTATAATATTTAGTATAAATATTTACCCTTAAAGTCAATGAAGAACTGAGAGATACTATTTTTATGTTCGCATTTCTGCTTTAATAATGCAGTCAACGGTTGAGTAAGTCTTTGCTGCAAAAATCCTGAAGTGGCCGATGAACTGATGGCTGCCCCACAGCTCGACATCGATAATGTCTGTCCTGACAATTGACTTTCTTGAACAGGATGTACACCCGCTTCCCGATGTCTGTCACACGACTGGACAGAATCACTGTTCGATTGCACTTCTAATTCGTTATTTGAAGCGTTTTTCGTCTTAAGAGTCGAAAATATTTGACTGAAAAACAAATTATTAAAAATTAAAAATTAATAATTTCTTTGCGAAAATCAAAAGTGATTTTATGTTTTCTTTTGATTTGTTATGAAAAGAGTTTTTGGTCTCAAACAATGAGAAGTGACTTAAATGTCTGAATATAAATAAGACGAACAATAAAAGCTCACAAAAGTCTATACAAACTCTATTCGAAGTCATGAAACTGTGAAACTACTAAACAACTAATGAGAACTACTCAGTAGACCAGAGAAGGACAGGGATAGTACACGACAGACACGAGCCAACGACAAAGAAGCAAAAGTTATTACGAATACATATACTAATCGTTTGGCTATTATTCATGAAAATAACGAATCAGAAGACGTAATGCAAGGCTTTGATTACGATCTCAATAAAAGTCAGCTCTAAAACAGTTGAGCGACCATTGAGTATACCATAAGTGCTTTCGACAGAAGGCCTCGGATTTGTTTTAAATCATTTCTCCGATCATTTCATCCATTATTTGATTCAAATAGTCATTAATGTATAGAAAATATCAAAAGTTTCCAAATTTAATCAAAAATTAGAAAAATTTCGTTCGAAAGCCCAGAGTTTAATAAAAAAATATAGAACTGGAGTTAAGGGCTCTGAAAGGGCTCTCAAAAGGCACTCCAAACACTTACTCATCCCTATTAACACATCTGTCATTAAAGATCGCACTCATATTTGACGAACACATTGAGAACGAACTGAATTGTTGGTGAAATTGTCTGAATTGAGTTGGTTTGGACGGATTGCCGATAAAGTGGCCATTATTATATATCCAACAAACTTTCCACCAGTGCTTATGCCTTCTGTGATATGTACCAGAAGTCGAATTGGAGGACACAGTTGTGGTGGTTATAGAATTGTTCACACTTTGACTTTTATTACTATCCATTAAAGGGGACAATAAGTTAGAGGTCGGCCAAAACCACTGGTCTATCGGCTGACACTGTTGTCTATTCTGGGTTTGGACCGAATTGGTGGACATTTTGTTGTTGGAAGAGAAGACCAGTGGAAGGAATGGAAGCAATAATAACAATCACTGGTAGTCT
Organism: Oribatida sp. Gr-Ori-00743; assembly: GCA_034699325.1. Lineage (NCBI taxonomy): Eukaryota > Metazoa > Arthropoda > Arachnida > Sarcoptiformes > Oribatida sp. Gr-Ori-00743. The sequence goes on along the minus strand of JAQIYB010000452.1, from coordinate 1,930 downwards.
CAGTTGTTCACAATCTTATAGACATAATTGCCAGTTATGAGAAGCGGACCAATTATGCCATACATGCCTTCGGGCAGAGCTCAGCCTAACTTTAAAAGTGCCTTTACCTCATCAGCTTCTCTCTCTACTCTGCCTTCACTAAACCTTCACTACTTTTTCAGTTTTAAACACACTTTACGATCGGACGGCCTGTCTGTCATTCTGGTTGGCATTCGAGCCCCAAAAAAAGTTCGGTCCCCTCTGTTTGCATATAAAATAATGGATGAATCGATACAACAGAAAAGAACTGATATAAAGTGAGGGCAAAAATGAATGCAAAACAAGAATATTATTAGGGATGAGAGCATCAGATCACTCCCATGCCTTTAGGCCAGACATACGGCCTCTTCTTATTGTCAAACGAAAGTAATTTCATTGGTTTGGGTGAGGCTTACACTAAATTTGTCGGCAAAACAGTCACTAATGCTATAACACGAAAACTGATTTAGTCTTATCTCAGATAACATTAACGAAAACTAAACTCTAAATACTTATAAATTTGTTTTCATAACTCAATTGATTAATAATTTTTCATTTGATTCTGATTTCTCAATTAAACCATGGAATCGGTTTGGGGTGAGTTTCGATTATTAATAGAATTCAACCCCTTTTACAATTGATTTGAGGTCATTTTGAATTTAAATCGAGTCTTAAACTGTAATTCATTGAAAACTAATTTCCAATTTTATTCAAATCTATTGAAAAAAAATCCAAAGAATATATGAAATGAGAAAAAGAGAACTTTTGTCACTTTCCGCCCAAAATCTCTTATAATTAAATGGAATTTGAGGTCAGTTTTATAGATAACTAATTTAAAACTTCTAATAATCAGGCCTTAAGTTTGGTCCTTTCAAGTCTATAAAAGTTTATACATTGTGTTGAGAACCAAATCATATCCTTAGACTTCATTTTCTTTTAGTTTGTGTGAAATCCATAATATAATCACTGAATTGTTGGAAAATGATTTTGTATCGGAACCACTGTTAAAGAATGAAATACTAAAACTATAGATCAGATTCTTTGTAACAAACTGTCCATTAGGTTCAAAGTTGAGCATCAAATACATTCAAAGATTACAATAAAATATTGAGCAAGATAAAAACCAATATTTTTGAATGTATTAAAGCCTTTTATATTTGAAGCACACGACGAGTATTACTAAAAAGCTCACATTTTTATAGTCACAGGATTTTAGTCTTTGCTTATTGAACAGAAGCACAGGTCCGCAAATTCAGGAGGAGAGAGGAAGGGGAAAATGGCAACATTTTTGTCAAAACCTCGACAAACCTAAGGTCTCTCAACTCACGTAATGTAAAAATGTTGTTTTAACAAGGGGATTTCAGTGTTTTATGGCCTATATTTGTAAAACTCAGGGTGGATTTCTGGTCAAATCTCAAAATTTCCTTGCTCATCAATGCAGCATTGTATGTGTTAACTTATAGAGCATTTTGATTGATCTAGGAATTGGATGTTTCAGATTTGGATTTTCAATCGAAACACCATTTAATTAACGATCGAATGTTTGAATATTTTTCTCCAAATATGAAAATAATTATAAATTAGACGAAATACTAATGATATTCGACATTAAAAATATATTATTTGTCAGACCATTAAAAGTTCAATGTTTTTGGTTATCGTTACTAAACATTAGAATAGAAAACGTTATCATTAAATGAATGGAATGACAGTTAATGTCTGTCATCACTCAAAATCTCAGCAATTTATTGAAATTTCAGTTTAAAATTATTTTTGATAAAAAAATATGAAATACAGTAAAATCTCGACTATTAGTCGCACCTCGTGTATAAGTCGCAGGTCATTTATTGACAGAAATTGTAATAATTTTGTTGTATAAGTCACCTTTGTATGCACTAAATCGCACCTCATG
>JAQIYB010000451.1:0-11570 GCA_034699325.1 Oribatida sp. Gr-Ori-00743 | reverse complement strand
TATGTAATACAAACATCATTAGAGTGTCTGCAGAGCTCGGGAAGAATGGACTCACTCTGAATGAGGGATACTTTAATAGGAATTCCACTTCACTTTAGTATTCATATTATACTTAAATATTTTCTGTATTTAACTCTAAAAAAGTTAATTTAAATTTTTCTTCTTCTCAGAGGTGTGCTCTAACTTTCACTGAACTCTCTCCCTCTCCCTCTCTCGGCCACTCTCCCGCACTCCCTCTCCAATGTTTGCATTAAATTAGAATTGAATCCAAAGGGGGTCTCAGAACTCAAGAGAAATGGTTTTTTGTTTAACGAAAGTTATGTTTCAATATTTTGTGCGCTCGATATCAGCGCCTCATTTACAGGGAGGAGTAAACAGGACCTGACCAAAGGAAAGCCGCCGATGAAATTTTTCATTGCGTGCTCTGTTGACATGCTATTCGTTACGAGCCTGAAATTGATGAGAGAAAAGTTAGCTAGAGCAACAACAAAATTAAATGCCATATAAAACTAATTTCCAATTTATAAATGAGTTTTGAGTTTATGTTATGTTTAGTAATAATAAATGCAATCATTTTTCCTCAACTAATATATTATTTTATAGAATAACATAAAAGTCTGAGAATATGTTCTTAGACTCTGCAGACAGGGTTAAGTTAACTAGGATACTTTAGGAATGGTATGAGAATATAAGCCGAATAAATCAGAGTTTGATTTCGTGCCTAAACTAGACTTTTGTGGTCTGAACTCTAGTTTCTTGAGTTTTGCAGCAATTAATTGCATTTTATGTGATTTATATCCAGGAATGGTTTGCTTTTATGGTATTTGAATACATATTTTTCACTTTTACGGCTTTAATATGAATAACAAATGAAAATTCAAAACCGTTTTATGTTTTCATATCAAATGGTAATAAAAATTTTACGAATCATTAAATTTGTTTTTATTATTGTTTTCTTATTTCCACTCATTTCTAATGCGAGTAAACGATATTTTTAAACAGATTTTGCACGGTATTAGTCATTGCAAAAAGAATTATCACCAAGACGGCTGCTTTTGCCAAGGTAATATATGCATTTTGAGAGTGTTCCTGGTGAGTCTCAGTGATAATCAACCAAAGTATTTTCGTTTAAAATCTAATAGAAATCGAGTTTATATTCTTAAGTGCTATTTGCCTGGATAGATTAATAAAGAAAATAGAACTGTGCGCTTTTTTCTGTTGATTCATCCATCAATTTAGTGGCCCATAGCCTGACTATCATAGGTAGAGACCGAGAGGTATGGAGGGAAGAGCGCAAACTGTTTATAATTTATTGGTAACTATTTCTCTGTATTTACATTAAAACTATTGATTGATGTCTGAAATTTTCAAAAGCACTTAATCTTAGGTATAATTTATAAATAATTTCTAAACAAGTCTTCGGTGGATATTATTCGTCAGATTTTGCTTTTCTTTCGAAAACGTCTGAAGAAAAAGAAGCGAAAAGTTTTGCACAGAATATTTTGCCGCAAAAACATTGCTTTTTGGGCGCAAAACGTCTGTTTATTTTCTATGATGGGCTCTCAACTGTTGCCTCCAATGGATTATTAATTAAACTTCTTATTTATATTTCACGGTTTAGAAGCGGAGGACAACTTCTCTCCGCAATTGCGTTGAGGTCTTTGACTGAAAGGCCTGCAAAAGAATTATGCATTCCTTTCATGAGATTAATTATAAATGAATTTATGTGCTTTCACTTTCTGCCTCGTGATGCTCAGGCTCTTTTATCTCAATAACAATTTCTTTACAGAGTTTGAGAAATTGTTATCCGGTTAATTTTACACATCAAACACAACTTAATTAGGTTAGTTTTGAGTGCAATCTTGGTCTTTAAAGATGCTCAGAATGTTTGGCTTATAAGCCTTTGTATTTTAAGGGATTAGCTTGGTTGTCTGCGCTTTTAAAAATGCCCTTGGTGACCACTTAATTTAAAATTAAATTAGCTTGACCATGTTGAAGCCTGCTCAAGTTATTTAACAAGATGATGAATATTCTGTCATAACTTGGCTTTACTTATGAAAGCGAATCATTCAAAAGACTAATTAAAGTTTAATTAATTAGATTTTTAGCCATTTTTTGCATGTTATCGATGTTAACGATTTTTGAGAGCTTTGTCTTTTTCTTGCTTGCTCACATTCCCAGGGACTCATCTAATTATCACTTAGTCATTTAGTTATAACTTAAAAGATCCTGTTTTGTCAATAATTTAGGAAAGCCTTCAATTAATGGTTTGAAAAATAAATTATCAAAAATATAAGAAATAAAAATAAATGATTTCTTAAGTAATTTGAGATAAACTCCAATCAAATATATTTGCCTCGAGTATATTCAATTTGTTTCTGATTAGTTTTATCAATTAGCAAGATCAACATCAGTTTTGCAGAGAGCTTTACCCTCTCCTTGTTTAAATCTTTCTGATTATTTGATTCCACGTTAAATATGACACAAAATATAATTTATATTTTTAATCAAAAGTCAGTATTCCTTCAGAATATTTGAGAGAAATTTTGCCATTTTTGCCATTAGTTTCGAGCAAATTATCAAATGGTTTGCGATAAATGATAATATCGAGTGCTTTACACCACTTCAACACTAATGATAGGCAAAAGTCTAACAACCATTGAATAAATATAAGTTTAATTAATCGTATATTTATTGCTAGAACCTAATGGTTACGGGTTTTGGCAAAAATGTTTCGATGTTTGCGTTCAGTGCTTTAAATTGCATTTAAGTAAAGGAAGAGTCAGATAACTGATGCCGATTACCATCCGGTCATCTCTGAAATGGCTTTGAATTTGTTGTTTGGACTCAATGTTTGGTTTTGTGGCAAATCTTCGCCAAACTCTTCCATAACTTTTAGCAATTAATAAGCGAAACATAAATTTGATTCGAGGAGAGCCTAAAGAGTAATATGGATATAAACAGAACCATTAGTGACAGGAAATGGGAGCTTATGTTTGCATTACAATAGCTATTAATCCTGAAGTCAGTGGAAAAGAGAGAGAATTTTGACTTAAAATCAACAATTTGTTTGGCATCCGATCCCATATAGAGTGGCGAATAACTCCAGTCCTCAATACATGGGTTTACTCTTTCACTCACTTACGCAGAATGTGGTCGACATTCTTATCAATCAATTGTCATTGACTTCGCCATAACATTTGGATTACCACTGTTTCTAAGCGCAGGAATAGCCAGGAGTTGTTCAGCAGTTCTCAACCTTTGCATACAATTAATCTATTTTGTGGTTTAGTTATCAAAGAGTGGAGAAGACAGAGCTCCTGACACGTCTTGTCAGACACTTGAAAATGATAAAGATTCAATTAAATCCATTCATTTGATACTATTCTGATGAGTAATCTATTAGATTTCAAAGTATGTTTTAAGGGCTAATTTATCATGCTAGTTTAATTTTAGACACACTAAAAGTACCAAAATGTACTCTCATTAGTGAATAGTTGAAATGTTCTTGGTTATTCCCCCATTAATTACTACCATTCCTGTTAGAGTTACTCGATTCCTAATAAAAAATGTTTTACACATGGTGCATGCTTTACGGGGTGTCATCACTAGTGACATTGACCACTGGTCACCACTAATTATAATAAAATTCATAATGAAGTTGTTACGGGTCAATGCCTCCCCGCGCCCTAACGATAGCAATTCCAATTGTGAAACAAGCTAGTAATGGCACCCTCCCCCCGCGCCCTAACGATAGCAATTCCAATTTTTTGAAAGCAAGAATATTTTAAAGTTAAATTAAAAGTGTTATCAAAATTCAATTTAATTGCATAGAAATAATGAATTTAATAATAGATTTTCCTTAAACTTCCAAATAAACCTAAAGACGTATATAATTGAAAATCAACAAGGAAAAATAATTAAAATTAAGTTTTAGATTCAAATTTAATTCTAAAATCAAGTTTTAAAGTTGTTTATAAAATATTTGAGGAAAATCTATTATTAAATTTATTATTTCTATGCAATTAAATTGGATTTTGATAACACTTTTAATTTAACTTTAAAATATTCTTGCTTTCAAAAAATTGGAATTGCTATCGTTAGGGCGCGGGGGGAGGGTGCCATTACTAGCTTGTTTCACAATTGGAATTGCTATCGTTAGGGCGCGGGGAGGCATTGACCCGTAACAACTTCATTATGAATTTTATTATAATTAGTGGTGACCAGTGGTCAATGTCACTAGTGATGACACCCCGTAAAGCATACAACATGTGTAAGACATTTTTTATTAGGAATCGAGTAACTCTAATCTTAATATTGAAGATAAAAATGTGTAATTAAAACTCATTTTTTACTGTATTCATGAGAAAAGAGCGAAGAAATAAAATTTGAGAAAATTGTCGTTTAATTGGTTTGAGAAATACTGTAATTATGAGTTCATAAGTGACGGAATAATCAGGGAATGCCTGTGTCAAGGAAACTGCGGGGAAAACCAGATACAAATCAGAGAAATCATAGATGATCAAGCTAAAGAATAGCCCCATGCTTCAGGCCTAATAGTGCACCTTGCTGCCACCAATTGTGGACATCATTGAAGCGAAAATAATACTCATTTTTAATTATTGTTATGAATATTAAAATCCATGTAATTATCGCCAGTAGTAGCTAGCTAATTTATTCAGATTCTCACAAAACACATTTTTTTGCAGATGAATTCAAATTATGACAATTTATGACAATTTTAAACAAAAAATTTCCAAAACTTATCGTAAAAAAAGAGTTTAAAATTTTTTTAAAAAAATGCTCTGGTGAACTTACAATTAAAAATTTATAGTATTTTTTTATCTTTATTGCCGTAAAAACTCGTGATTTTACTTATTTTTGACAATTGTTTGAAACGAAAATACTTTTATTTTAAATGATTTAATAAAATTAGCATAACTTTCGTTGAAACCTTGTCAGTAAAACTTATCCTGGAGTATTAAAATCATTGTAATGTGTTTACTATTAACTGGAATTACGATAAGAATGTCAACTTTTAATTAGGTTTGAATCAAGGTAATGTCAACTATCATAATTACAGTGCAGGTATTTTCAGCTGCTTTTCACTGACATTTCTATAATTTTCTTGCAATTAATTTGTCATTTTTTGTGTCCGACAACTTTGACGTCAATTTATGAGTAAATAAATTCAATTCTCTATAAAAATAAGCATTTTTTACGAATAATTACTGAATAATAATATTTAAATCCATTATTAAAAGCATTTCTGATATAAAAGATTACAAACAATGAGAATATTTAATATGAATTATGAGGAAAATCGCTGCAAATTTAAATCTGTTGTTCGCAAACAAATTAATTGTTTTGATGACTGATTGTTATCTGATCTGTCATTTTCAACAATAAGTGTTGAACATAATTAATATGGATTATTCTTGGAACTTTCCCAGCTACGTTTCTGTTTTGTTTGACTTTCAGCTCAGATTTATTTCGTAAAAACAGACAATAATTTAAAACTCAAAATCTGTCGTTTGATTCAAAGACTTGTTTTAAAAGCATTTTCTTGCGATACAAATGCCATACAAATGGAGGGAAAGTTATATTTTATGAATAAAACAAAAAATTTTAATTACGAAATGAGATTTTACTTTATTTTATTAATACTATAACTCTTTGATCACTAATTAAACTGAATTTCAAAATCCTATATAACTTTTTCTGATTTATTGTCAGCGAATGAATGAATTATTTGAAAACTAATGTAAAATTAAAATCAATTTTAAAAGAAAAACAAAGTTTTGATTGAATTCTAGACAAACAAATGGTTTGAAATGAAAAATTTAATCGAAATAAATCATTAAATCAATAATAAAACGCTTTTAAATGCAGTATTTTTACCCTTTTTAATAATTTTATACTCTTTTGATTAATTGATTGCAATTTGATTTCAAGGATTTGCTATCAAAAGTGATTTAAAATTTAAAGATTGCATTCATTTTATTGAAGTAATCCAATGAAAATCGCATTTTTATATAAAATATATGAAAACTATTTGAGAAATTCGTGTCATATGTTTATTAATGGTCTTTCGGTCGGCGCTTAGAAAACAATTTAATCAATTCTTCAAATATTTGTATAAATTAATATTTTCAACGATTAAACTGCAAATAAAAAGACCAAAACTATAATATTAAACATAAATTCGAAGCAATCCTTACATTTCGTGAGTCAAAAAGGTTTAATAATTTGATTGAGCATGATGAATTCAATATTTAAATTTAAAACTATCTTAACATTAAGTATCTAATCTGTAATTTTAAATGACCATCGCCTTTCAATTTAGATGGGGTTGGTCAAACAACCCTATCCTACTATAATCAACAGCAATCTAAGGTTAAAGTCCTGGGAAAGTCTTAATTCTGATAAACAAAACATGTAATATATCCCGAAGTTTGACAATCTGTTCGTAACTCCAATTTGTTGCATGGTACAATGGACAGGACAAGACCTGGCGGAAAATTGTTCAAAAAATATCATAAATGTAATTAATTTTATTCGAAAAACAAAATACATATAATTATTGAATAATTTGTCGAAAACTAAGTCTTATTTTGTGAATAATTTTTGAGAGTTATCTTGTTTTTGCTCAAAACATTTGATATGTTAATTAGAAAATAATTTTGTCTCTAATTATAATTTGTGAGGTTTTTACCGACCGTTAAGTAAATATTTTAGATTTATTTTCAGATATAATTTAATTATTTAAATATATTTTCCCGTAAATACACATTAAGTTTGAAAGCAAACACATAATTATATTTAATAATTATCGCGAATTTTGTTTTTTATTTTCAATTTTCTGATTACCTTAAAAGAAAATATCAATTATCGCTATATTTGAGCACAGGTTCAGAAAGGCTCTCAAAAACGTTATTTCAAAATAAAATGAGATAATCAATGAGTTCTCAACAAATGTCAATTCATTTTCTGTGATTTAACGGACACTCTATCGATGACTTCATCTAAATTGTTGTCATAAATGGTTTTATTAGTTAAGACATCTTTAATCTCACAGAATCAGCCAAACACTCCTCGAGGCCTCACTTCCCGAACCATTTGCATAGACTTTCTGATAGAAGAGGTGATACGACCCTTACAACTCTTTCCCCATTGATTACACTCTAATGAGTGATCATTTCGGGAGTTAAACTCAATTAGCTTAGGATGCTTGGTCATTTAGGGGAGTGGGCGTTATTTCCTTGACTAAATTAACCCATGATTAATGATAATTAATAATTTTTGGTAATTATTGTCCATTATTTATATGACTTCAATGAAATAAATTGAGTAAAATGGACCCAACTTTTTCAACAGCGAAACAAATGGTTGTAGGGATATATGAGCTAACTCAAACTGTTTAATTTGTTTGAACCTTGGCTAATTTCCTCTGATAGCACCTGAAAAGTGCTAATATTAGATAAAATCATCTCTTCTTTAAAATTATAGATAAAAATTTCGTGAAATATCCCCAGAATTTAAAACTATTTATTAAGTCTCAGAATTAATGGACTGAAAATGTAATAACGAACTGAAAAATATAATTTGAGTTCAATTGTGAGGTCAGCCCCGAAATTATGCAATAAATTTACTGATATCTGAAAATAGAGTTATTTGTAATTTACAAATAGGAGGCAATAAATATCAAGTTATTGTCGATCCTCACAATTGATGTCTAAATCCATTCACAGATTATCTAAATTGGATCTAAAACTCATTTTTTTCAACGGTCTCTCTTTCTCTCTCCCTCGCTATTGGATGGACCTTTCTTACTTTAATCTATTCTATAGTTTTTCAAACGTCAAATAACTTGAAAAAAGTCATTCATTTCTAATATTTTGGTTTATTTGAATCAATAAATAATAAAAGGACCAAGCTGAGTTACTGAGCCTTATACTTTTGATCTTCTAGAACCCCATCAACTTACACCTACTAAGTTTAAAACTCTAATGTAGTTTACATTAAACTTAGTCATCTAATGGGAAGGAATTTGTTGACTCTTAGGAAATCACAAAAAACTAATTTATTCTTTTCGTGAAATTTATAGATTTTTATTTATATTAAGCGATAAAATAAAGTTTATGTTTTGAACCACTTTTGACGGCTATTATTATAGATTAGTCGAGCAATTTATTATTGTATGAGTGCTATGAGTGCTATGATTGCTATGAGATTGCTATGAGACAGCTAAATTTTGTTTTCGAAACATCTAATAATAACAAAAAGGCCATTTAAGTTATAATTTTCATAAGGCTTGCATCAGAATCGACATTTCCCTGAGGAATAACCGGATGAATCTTGCTAATTGACTTTTAATTTAGCCTGATTCAAAAGCAAATGATTGAAAGCACAATTAAATGTCTTATAATTTTAGTGAAGAATCACTTAATTATTAATTAAATTCTTGAGACAAGTCTTCTAAAAGCAGTTATTTAATTGTTTTGACACAAACTGACAAAACGGGAACTAATCTGACATTCAGAGCACAGTTCAAGAGATTTGATTTCGCACCTAATAGTCCGGCGCTTATTGTTTAAGCAGGTGTGCTATCAGTCAGATCTCTAAAGTGAAGTCCATTAAAAAACTAGACTAATGTCTAAAAGCACTTAAATTCAATTGAAATACATTTCAATTATTCCTAATATTATCACAAATGCATAAAACGTTGACTTAATAAATACACATCAGAGGGAAGGGACGGACACACAGAGTAAGCGTGTGTTTAGAAGTGAGAAACTCAAATAGGAATATGTGTTCTGAAATCGGATATACGTTTTGTGCCGATCATAGTGTTGGGCACACAATTAGTGTACTATTATTTGTATTTACCTTCTTTTGGGTTCGGAATGAATGGCTCTTATTTCAAAATTTTCAAAATTCTTGACTTTAATTCATTCATAACACAAGTTTAGCTCCTATTTGACAGGTTGTGCCGTTCCTTTCACTATTTCTCATTCAAAAAATGCATTTTTTGTATCATATTTCCCAAAATATTTCAGAAATCGCTGTAAATTAGTAAATAATTTTGAAGTTTTAAAAGCTATGATGTGTTCCGACTATATTCTGGACCTATAATTGTCGATCACTTTCTAATGATTGGACAGAATATTTGCGTAAATTTATTCAATTCAAACTGATATCGATTAGATTGGATTTGAATTTTGTGAATTCAAATTTCCTCTCAAAATATATTTGCAATAAATCTGTTGTAAACACATTTTCAGCGAATAATTTAAATATCGATTTCCTACTCATTGAAGACTTTTTTCTTTTCTTCCAAAGAAATTAATTGAAAATTTTTGCCGATTTGAAGGCTAGAAAAAAGTCGTCTTATGTTTAATCTTTGAAACGTATTTATAATATTCTTCAGTTGAATAAGATTTATGTCCAATGAATATATTTAACCGAAAGAAAAGAAAGAAAAAGAATCGAAATTAACCGAAATTCTGTCCGACTTCTCTATAATAGTGTTAAACACATTAATAATGAGCACTGGTTTCATACCAAATAAGAATACCCAAAGCGCTACCGAAAAGTTTACACATAGCGATGGTCTCTATATAACTGTTTGGTCGGAAGAGTCCTTTCCGTGCCGTCCACTGAAGAGTCTATCAATAGTGAGTTCATTATCGCGAATGAAAAATATATTTCTCGTCACAGAATCTCACGTCTAATATAAGAGAAAAGTGTTTCACATCTCTTATGGTGTGCTCCATAAGCGATATATAACAGTCGAGTAATATATCTTCGATACACACCTTATTATAAGCTAACAGACAGTTTCGGGCAGTCTTTGCGAGCGATACGTTCTACTGAGGAATCGTTAGCCACAGCACAGCACAGCAGGCGGTTAACTAAAGGTTGATATACTCCTCGCCTTTGTCTACCAACTGATCGGTTCGCCTAAATATGAGCGAAACACCCGATCCTATCTTCCATTAAATATTTTATTTTTAATCAATATTTCAATTAAAGACTTTTATCGAAAACAAAATTTTTGAAACATTTAACTGAAATCTAATTCTTTCATTTACTGCACTTTTGAAGCCATTTGGTAAACCTTTAGGCCAAATGGGAAGTGTTTATTCTTGTCTCACTTTAAATGAGTCTTTCTTTCACTCCATGGGTTAGAGTTACCCAAACCTATTGGCAAAAGTTATACCAAGAGTGAGGTTAGTCCCGAATAGCAATATTTGTGCAAAAGTCGATCCAATCTATTTGTGTTTCATTCAATAGGCTCTCAATAGCTCTGAATAGGGCCTAAACGTGTGATACGATCGCCTCTGATTGAGACGTCTTTTTCAAAAGAGATGCCTTTAAACCAAACACTGAATTGAAGGTGAATTGTCTCGAAAATGAACTCGACATTCAAACATTGGTATTGTATGAAAAATAACTATTACTCTGATATTGTGTTTTGGCGTCACTTTTGTCAACAGAATAATAGTCTCTAACAGTAATGCAATATTAACTTACTTACAGTACTTACCGATTGTAACACTTGAATACAATTCCTAGACTAATATTTCTCTCGCTCTTTTCGGGTCTACACCCGTCCCATCAATAGCTGGCCTCTGTCTCTCTCACACACAGTTACCCATTATAGTTATCGAGCATAAGAGACTCGCAATTTGTTTATTCTGAGCTAACTTTACAAATAATAAGTGTAACTTATTTTTTGCTTCATTCTGTGCACACAATTGCAGTCATGTGATTATTAATGGATACCTGTCTTCGTGAGTGAGACAAATATCTTTACAAATATGTGTATCCGTTTCTCCTCCCTTTCAAACCTATAAATGCTTTTCCGCATAAATTCCCAGAAAAAAATCATTTAATGGACTGAAACCGCTTTTCATTGAAAGAAACAAAAATTAGAGTCCAAACAAAATACGCGATTCTTTATGTGTCGGCTCAGAATCGATTGGATTCACTTAGAACTTTGTTTTGATAAGCTGGATAACATTTGAGCAGGACAAAAAAAGAAAAAATATTTTTATGTTCCGCCGGTTTTACAATAATTTTGACTATAAATCCGTTTGAATTCTTCGCAACTGAATCCGAGGTTAAGACTAATTGGTTCCTAAATTTTCAAATTTTTTCTGCTGATAACAAATCTGATGACATAAACTGTAAGACACATAAATAGTTATTATTTTATACCAAACTCCCGGCCCTTTTAAGTGAGTATTTCATTAAATAAAGAATTTTTATGACCTAGCTGCCTCTCCTTTATCAAATTCAATTTAAGGCCTCAAATAAAACGAATATTTTTATTATTTAATCAAAAGAATCGGTTTAACTGTTATTAAGAATTATTGTTGGCTTCAAAGTAGAGAATAAGTAAACAACTTTTTAATGTATTTAAACATAAATATTTATTTTTGTATACTTTTGTCAAAAGATATTTAGGAAAAAAATAGTGATCTCATGATTTCGTTGACTTAATCTAAATCTTTTATCTGGTAATTCAAATAAAAAACCGACCAAGGCTCTTATCGATTAGAATT
>JAQIYB010000450.1:0-11572 GCA_034699325.1 Oribatida sp. Gr-Ori-00743 | reverse complement strand
ACATTTGATATCAAAATTTCAAAACTCATTCCCATTAGAACTCAAATCCGACGACTCTTTTGATCACAAGTTTTAACTGATTTGTCACTAAATTTGTTACATTTTGAACAGAATTTAATAATAAATTTTCGATTGAAATTAAAGTTTGTTTTTTAAATATTACAAATTCTTCAAAATATTCTCAAATAATAACAAAAAACATTTTATTCGCTAATAATTGGAAAAGTGATGACTACTAAAGAATTTTTTCAGAGACGGTATGAAAATCTAAATCTATTTGTTTCGCGTATAACTTGTTTTGGTTATCAATTATTTCAAACATTTCGGGCGGCGATGGAATGCGACCAGTGGTCAACTTTGACCAGACGGGCACGTCTTCAAAGACAATATTACGGGTTTAATCACTATTAATATGGTTACAGATCTAAAAGAGGACATACCGTTATAGAAGATCTCGAAGGCGCCGCTCGACATTAGTTGGCTTTCGATGGTATTACTCAAGAAGAATAACATAAGACAGGCGTACATCTGATTAGAAGACAGAATAATTATAATTAAGAAACCCGAGTAAAATGTGATTTAAACCTTATGCTGAGTCATCCAATACCAAACACCCGGAGTATTGACTCCTAAATGTGTAAAAGGATTGATGTTTGCTATTAAAAGAGCCATAAGAGTCAGTTTGAGAATAGACAAGAGTTGGACCAATTTGTGGCGACCCATTCCCGGCGTGTAATTATCGCCGATTATATTCAATTCGGGAAATCGGTCTCTGATTAGAGACGAGTACTCATCAAAAGCTCTTTTATAACCGCATGAATAACAGTATAATATTTTAAGTGTCGGTCCGTTTGGTTGTGGTTTGAATGTCATCGAAGGTATTTCTTTCTTTACATTTGGAAAACTATCGGAATCGGTGTCTTTGTCGCCAGTATTTTGATTCCAACCGATCAGAATATCTCTTGCAGTGAATCCGACAAATATGAGGAAAATGATTAAAAATACGTTGTTTTCCATCCCTTTGAGACAAAAAAGGCTCAAATGATTCAGACTTTTATTCACAACAATTCTCTTATAAAAAGAAGTCTTAGTTATTGAAATCAATAAACAACTAATTAATTATCCAATAATTCAAATATTAATTCATTTAATCTTTCAATCGCTTCATATCTTTGATTTGAAAACAAGACGTGACGTAAAGCATAGATTTGGTGCAGACCTTCACAATAGACTCAACACTCAAACGGTTCACAATATTTTGAAAGTAAATGTAAAGAAATGAATTTCTCTATTAAACAAATGTAAGACTAGTTATACAATCCCCTTCATAGTCATATCGGGGGCGTAGCTCAGATGGTAGAGCGCTCGCTTAGCATGCGAGAGGTACCGGGATCGATACCCGGCGCCTCCACTTAACTTTTGTCAATTTATGCCATGATCAGTTCTTCAAGAGTAGCTACAATTAAGTAAGCAATTTAGTCACCACTGGAATGTCTAACAAATCTACTTTTTGGCAAGAGTAATTTTAAATTTGCACAATTTAAATAAATGTCTTGACCCTCATCAAATTGTTTATATTCCAGTTTATTCTTGCCATTTCTCAACCCTCACCTTTAAATTAATAAAAATATCTCCAATTAAAAGCACTTTTCTCTCATCACAAATATGGGCCCAATTTTGGAAAAGTTAGGAATTTTAAATTTTAAGCGGTCTATGTATACGTCTATTGTATACCTTAGACATTGACATATAAATTAGACTTAAATTATAACTTAGAACTCGATTGGAGCCAATTATGGCTATATTTCAGTTTCTCAGATAAAAAAAAGTTAGAATGAAGTTTAAAGTCTCGATTGGAGTGAATTACAAAACTTTAGATTAATTATATTATAAACAAAATGAGATTTAGTGTAAACTCAACCAAAGTTTGCGAAACCCATAAATGCACTAAAAATAGAAGAATTGGTAAATGAGTTAATTTTTGTGAGAAGTTTATTATCTGTGAAATGAGTTAATTGATTGCCGTTTGCCTTAAATACAAACTCAACGAACAAACTATCGATTGGAGAGACAGAAGTCTTTACATCCAAACAGATGTCACTCAATATATTCGCTTCGAAAACATTCAAAGATCTGAATGTCTTCTATTGTTTCCTCCATTTATTGATTGAACGGACAGTTATTTAAATTTTATTTAATATAAATATTTAGATTTGTTCACAACTAATGCCATTTTAGTTGAATAGATTCAATGAGGCATTAGAGCCAATAGAGCCAATCGAGCTTGCTCATTTCGGGCTCATTCACTCATTCAAAGTGCAAATGTTTTACTTACAAAATGATTGATTGAATGCAAATGTTTTATAAAATTAATAAAAAGCTTTAATTCAAAGTTATTTATGATTTATCACTAAATTAATATTTGTCGACATTTCTGATGACAAACAAATTGATTGCCGTTTAGATTATTTTAAGCGCTAAGTCTATAATTTAAAATTGAACAAGGTAAGCCACTAACAAGTAAGTGCTCTAATCACCAAGATTAATTTGTCGAATTTGTACTAATGTCCAAATTTTAATAATTCGGCGAACATTTTGACCGAAAGTGTAATTTGTTTTATATATGTTTTTAAAGTGAAATTCAAACAAATGAGAGAAACGAATGACAATAAGATTTAAGACTCAAAGCCAATGCCCGGACTCATTATCTTCAAGAGGCGATGGTCTGTCGGTTCCGACGATCTGGTAATCCCCGCATCTATTCTACTGATCATTCATTTCGTTTGGTATTTATTTAATTCCTTTGTTTTATATAATGTTATCAAAGGTTTTGTTTATCTTAAGGCTTATAATCTTATCGTTTGTGGTATTCCTTAAACACCATTACGGCTACAGATGTGAGATCACCCAGTACCATCTTTACGGCTATATTGTAATTCTGATCGGATGTATTATCGTCGAGGCCTTCATAGTATGGCTTTCGATGAGGGGCTCCATTTTGAATACAACCCCCAGAAGTCCGATGAAATACTTGCTTTATATCAGATTCGGTAATCTTTTCTATTAATGGATCATTTTGTTTGAAACTTGTCCTTGCTACAATCTTAGGAATAATATTCGTCGAAACATTTTGGATGATTTTGTCTGCGGTAAGGATTTACAAGAATATTGAATCCAATATCTGCAAAGGCATAGACGCCGACGCTTTCTCTGCCATAACGTTTTGCAATGTCACGGTTATGGCCATTGTTTTCATCACTATTTGGTGCACTTATGACGCGGCGGGCCGTTCCTGGGTTAAAATGAAAGTCTATCAGAATAGTCTTAAAGAGGGCCAATCAAAATTCAGATACCGTCGCTCAGGCAATAGTCAGAGAAATTGGAGGCATAGGTTTGACAATTAATACCCAGTCGTCGGTAGTCTTCAATCTTATCATATATTTCTCTTAGAATTGCTGTTCGCGAATATCAGGACAGTTGGGACAGAAGGTGTCGAATGTTGTTCTGTTGTGTCGACAGCTCTGATAGGGAACAGGTTTGTTGAACCGAATAATTGTTAAAAACATTTCAAATATTTATGTTTTGCCGAAAGAACTCCTTCACAGAAATCGCAAAACTTCTGTCAGAGTTTTTCCGAGACTTAGATGTCGTGCCTTCGGATGTAATCGCAGGACTCATACTTTTAAGGAGGAATCAAAGACTTGAGCGCCGAATAGTTGTCGAGAAGCGCCATAACAACACTTTTCAGTTCCTGTCGGGCGTTGCCGTCACTTCAAATACAAAATTTCTTGACGTCAATCATCCGGTGGTCGCCGAAGAAATCAAGACATTGATTCACTTTTTACACTACGGATTAGCTGTTTATGGTTGGCCAATATTCATGATGATGAACAGCGCCACCGGTTGCTGTCAGCTGTTTCCTAACCTAAAATGTTGTACAAAGAGTTGGAAGTGTTGTTTCAACAGGTCTTCAGAGAAACAAAGATCCAATATTGTAGTCGAAGACAATTGTTGTGAATGCAATTCGGCTGCGCTTAAGAATATGTGCCAAACGCACAACTATGAGATGATTTACGCCACATATCACGTGGCCATCGGTGAGCCCCCATTCTTCGTGGCTCTCGATTACGACAAAAATTCTATTGTGATTGGCGTCAGGGGAACCCTATCTCTTCATGACATTATTACTGACCTCAACGCCGAAGGAGAACTTCTGCCCACAGATCCGATCCATGAGGACTGGTTAGCTCACAAAGGAATGGTTGAGGCGGCCGTCTATATTAGGGATAAACTCAAATCCGAAGATATTCTTAACAGAGCTTTTAATTACGCCCTCGAAAGAGGGACTCAAACCTTTCAAATTGTATTAGTCGGCCATTCATTAGGCGCCGGTACGGCAGCTATTCTCTCAATTTTGCTCAAACAGGAATTCCCAGATTTAGTATGCTTTGCATTTGCCCCTCCTGGAGGACTGCTGAGTGCACCGGCACTCGAATACACCAAAGAGTTCATCATTTCAGTGGTTTTAGGAAAAGATTTGGTTCCCAGACTTGGTTTGCATCAAATGGAAACCCTTCGCTTCGATCTCATCAATGCTATCAAACAATGTTCAGATCCCAAATGGAAAGTCATAGGAAGCGGAGCTCTTTGCTGCTGTTGTTCTCATAATGAAAAGTCTTTAGCCATCAGTTCTGAAAATATTTGTGATTCAATCAAAGAGTTATCTTCTCATCCAATCGATGATTCGATTGCACTGACAGTTCATTCGCCACTTTACCCGCCCGGGCGTATCATTCATTTGGTTAGGAATCACCCAAAAAAGTCTGAGTAAGTCTTCTTTTTGTTCGCTTATATACTTCTTAAGCGCTTTCAATCTATTTTCTCCACTTTTGCCGCAAACAGTATTAAATATGAGTCAAAATTCAGGTATTTTTAAAGCTTTGATTACTTTCCGCTTAAATCACTTTATTTTCAAAATTTTTGACATAAAATTATTTTTTAGACAATTTGTTGGCAAAAAAGAGCCCGTATTCCAGGCTTTGTGGGCCGACAACACCAACTTCAACCAAATACTCATCTCTCCAGTAATGATTCAGGATCATATGCCCGACAAAATGCTTGACGCACTCGAAAAGCTACTGATACACACGGGACCGGCCAAACCTCAAAGAAAAATAGTCACTAATAACACTCAAAGTCCAAAAGAACCGAAAGAACGCCTTTTAGACAATAATTGGCCAAAAAGTTACTCCCAATCTCTTAATCAGAAGACTATAGTATTAGAGACCAGTTTCACAGATTCGCCACTAATTGCACAAAATATACAAAACAATAAACGTCTAAACAGTCGATCCGTTCGCCCGAACCAACTCAATACAAATATCCCAAAATTAGACCTTATGCGCGACGATTGGTTCGGTGCGGCTCCGTTGGCCTCTCCTGAAACGATGAGCGATGTTTCGAGCGTATCTTCGCGAAGCACTGGTGTTAGAGTGAGTTGGGCGGCACTACCCGTCTTTACCGTTAATAATGACAAACATTTCTCCGAACAAAAAGTGGTTACAT
Source organism: Oribatida sp. Gr-Ori-00743 (assembly GCA_034699325.1). Classification (NCBI taxonomy): domain Eukaryota; kingdom Metazoa; phylum Arthropoda; class Arachnida; order Sarcoptiformes; species Oribatida sp. Gr-Ori-00743. Next base: position 6,007 of record JAQIYB010000450.1, on the reverse strand, counting down.
TTCAGCCGAGCGCTGACACTGTATCGCCATATTGTGGGCCAAATGTAGAGGTGGTCACTCATATGAACGATGAGCTGAATATACCGCTCGTAGAAAATGACATTCAAATGGATTCTAATATCAATTCAATCGATGTCTTGAATAAGAATTTCGAAGACAATCGAAAGGCTCTTAATTTAAATTTTATTTCTGATACCAATGAAAGTCAAATGAATGGAAATAATGAGTACTTCGGTTTGTTAGAAGTAAAGGACCAAGGTTACAACAATCCATCTTCTAATTCATCGGACAACAACGCCCAAGAATTTAATTCTACAGAAGTTCTTGACTCTCGGTGTGAGTCGACTAATGAAAACGAGTCATTTCCAGCATTGCATCGCTTTTCTTCAGACACTGATTTGAGCACTACTTTGGATGTAAGGCCACCGCCTTTGCGAAGAAGTCACGAAGAGATTCATTTGAATAATTTGGACGATTCTATTAATGTGTTTGAGGGTCAGTCTCAAAGTGTTAGTCACGAACAAAGCTCTGCTGAAAACTGCAATCCGGGAGAGGTGTCGCCCACTCTTCGTATGCTCTTCCATAAACTACTGACCATTGAGTCGCCGACATCTGATTCAGTTAATCAAAACACATGTGAATCGGATGTCAACGCCAACCAAATTTCTAGTCAATTCACTGGTAACCAGTTCTAAGTCATGCTTAAAGTCACCGAATTTGATCCCATTTCATATAATTGTCATTTTTATCCTTTTCTCAAAACATTAATTAATCAAATATTTTGAATTTACTCCAAATGACAACAAAATTATTATTCTTTTAGTATTTATATAAACAATGGAAACAAAGAACTCTTTGAATCCTTTTTTGCATCTATTCTTGAATTCCTCATAACTTTAGATTTTAAACTTTTAATTAAAATATTTAAAAATATTCCTTAAATTATATTTATATATAATTTTTAATTAAAATACATTTTCCAATATATTTCTACAAATCATTTGCTGTGAATAGTCATAAACTATTGTCTCATTTAGAGAAGAGTTTTGTGGTACTGAATGTCAAATTCAAATTAAAACATTTCTTAAGTGTACGAAAAAATAGTCAATAAATGCCTTTTAATGTGATATTTACTGAGAAAAAGGCAACGATTTATGGTTTGAAAAAGTTTTACACAAATTTAGATGTAATGCTATTATTAGTGTTATCTGTATTTAACTTGAATTCAATAATTAGTAAATAATATATATTTAATCATTTTATTGAATAAAATATTTTCCAATTTATTTCAGTATTTATTTCAAAAGTTTCATCGATTTTCTGCCACTTTGTCAGGAATTTAATGTTTTGGCAAACAAGTGAGTGTTGCCCAGGGAGAACAGGGAGTATAGAGAACAACTCATTCACTTTTAGACCTTATTGATGGCTCTTTTTCATGGTTTGCTCGGAATCACAATTAATAGGATAAAGCATTTCATATGTTTTGATCTCAATTGACATCTTATGGCCGAACTCTGTATTTTTGGTCAATTATTAAGTGCCAGTGGTTTTCCTCATCAGTCCCTGTTTTGCAAATGGAAAGTACATTGCGGTAGGTATTACTCCTCTCAAATTGATGTGGTGTCGCACTTCTTCTTTCAATAGTGAATGTCTGCAAAGAAGACTTAATTTAGTTTTATTTCATTAACTCTTTTATAGTTTAGATAATCAGAGAACTGATAATTAGTTATTCGAAGCAATCCTTATATAAGATGTGTTTGCAGTCATTTGTCTCCACAATAATCAACAAAATTCTTTCCAAACGAATCGATATTAGGTTCCAATTGGAAACTTATTGAAGGGTTAACTGAAGGACAGACTCAAGTGGACGATCCGGAAGCACACGAAACAACATATTGGTGTCATCCCATTGATCTTCATTTCGTTACAAAAGGCATTCAGGGTTTGTCTCACACTATTTCTATAAATAATATCAATAATTTCTACCCTGGCACGACTTCTTTGGCTCATTACTGAAATTCTTCTTCAATTGAAATACACATTCAACGAGAATATAAAGAATACGTAATTTTTAGTGAATAAGTTATCCAGGATAACATATCAACTATTATATAGTTTGAATTTATTAGTTATTGATTGACTAATTGACAAATCATTACTAATTAACAATTATTTTATTATAACATAAATGTAATTGGTCAAATTTCATTCAATTTTTAAAAAGGTTGGCCTAAACTAGAGGTGCAGGTGTGGCACCAGGACTGGTTTGGTCGATGCAATATTTGCAGTTATGGTTTCATTCATATGCCATCTCAAGGGGGTTATCATGAAATAAGTTGTCACACTTGGAGACCCATCGGTTCAATCAGTGATCAAATTACACAACTTTTTACAGACGAAGGTCTGAGACTTACCGACGAACAGATAGTAATTCGAAACGAGAATCGTTCGCGACTTCAAACTCAAGCGGTCGGTGCCGTCAATCTTGAACTCTATGTAGTTTACAAAAACTTTGAAGTTTACGGAATTGAAACTTAACTTTAAAAATGAGACCAAATCTGAACAAAATTCTTATTTTCCTTTTTCTAAATTCAATTGAAAGTCAAAACAAAGAATTGGCCGAAAATTCGACAAATATTTATCTATCAAATAATGTGACCGAAGTTTATAACACAACTGAAAGACCGATAGAGACGACTACAGAAGTGTTGACCACAACCAGCAGTAGTGGCGAACTTTTGGAAGAGGAAGCATTCAAGCATTACATTCACTACAATGAAGACTATTGCGTTTGTAATCTTCATTTGGAGTGGTGTGACATCAACTGCTGCTGTGATATTGATTGTGGTGTTTCTGAAAAGTCCTCTTTTGGGGAATGCATTGAAACCAGAAAACAAATTTATGACTCGAGATATTGCAGTAATAAAAATATTGTTTATATCAATAATACGCAAACCTCTGTAGAAATGTCTTCAAACGGATTGTTTTGTATAGTTTGGGACAACACAAACCAAAGACATTTGTTCTCTGATGTGAATCCGATTAATGACGTGAACAGACTCTTGAATATAACGCCTCAACACAGCTATGATTGGAGTATAAAGAATATTAAGAAAGTCATTAAATCGAGTGATTCCCAGTTCTCTCAACCAGACTTCAAAATGAAATCCGGCAGATATTTATTGATTGCCAAACAATTAAATGACTCTAAAATAGAAGACAACTGGAAATTACCCCATAATATGGTCCTTAAGGAAGGAGAGTGTAATTCATACAAAAGAGTTAAATATTTAAAAGATTTTCGTTCGACTTGTCATCGATTTATTAGAAACTTAAGTCAAGAATGTCTAACAAATCAATATTTAAATCAAATATATTATAAATCTTTTGATTTTGTTTCGAAAAACTTCGGGAATCAAAGCGACACCAAAAGGGTTTACATAAATATAAGTTCAAACACTGAATTTGAAGCTCCAATCTATGACTCGAAGAACAAAATTTGCAGAAATTCTGTCAAATCCGTTGAGTATATTATTAGACACAACGGTTTGTATGGTATAATCAATGCGACTCTTGATATTCAAACAATTGATTTGAAACCTAAGACCAAATCGTTTGAGCAGTCGTTTAACGTAACTTTTATTTGGTTCAATAAATCAAATGCCAAAGAATTGAGTGGACATCCGGGATATATTGTGGGCAAACCTATTTTGGCCGCTTTTCGCACTCAAGATATGAATTTAACGCGAAATATCAATGGCTATAATATATTGGCTCAAAATAATGGCATTTTTTGTCAGAACTCAACAAAAAGATCGATTGAATTTGGAATCAATTGGAGGTCCGGTTGTCTCCTAAAAGTTGATAATCGAATAGAAGAGAATTTGTGTCAAACAATTCAGCAAACAATTAAGAAAGTGTTGGGTCCCGAACCATCTCTTGACGTCATTGGGGTATTTGGCAACTCCTCATCAGACATATCAACGGATTGGGTTTCGATCCAAACACCGGACACTGCAAACATTGATTCACTGAGTGACGGGACCTGTCCTATCCTGATGACAGGTACATCTCTACACATTTATTATGTGTTAGCGGGCAGTGCTAATCAGCCCCAACTGAAGATTGTAGGAGCAGTGAAAAGACTTCACACTCAAAATGATGTTCGCGTCAAATGCCTCACAAATTCACTCAATTGTAATGATTTGGTTATAGAGTTGAGCACTTCTGTCACATTCTTTGACATAACCAAACCGTCTCGATCTGACTACCCCTCTCCCGTTACATTCAAAATACAACTTCCTTCTGATTTTTTCTATCCATTCCTAACTTCCAATTCTATGAATCCCTTCACAATTCATAAAATGCTTTTAATTGTAATTATAATTCACATATTAATTGTAAAATAATTTTATTAAATGATTGAAGAATTTCCTAGATAACTTCAAAATATCACCTTATATTTGATTAAATTAAAAAAATTAAAAGAACAATATTCTATGAAATATTAATCAATGTATTTATAAACTCACAAAACTCTGATTAAATGGAATGCCTTTCAATAATTAAAGGGATGTTTTGTAACAAAAAAATAGAATAAATTTCTGGTAATTATCATAAATCGTGTATTTTATGGATCAGTTGTTAAAACCGTGGAAACCGTTCTAATCATAGATTTTGTGTTCAAAACAAATTTGTTTGTTTAGTATTAACTCGTATTCACTCTTTTGGTGATTATTATGACTTTTGTCGGCTTTCAGACACTTATTATCTTTTAGTGAAAATGAGTTCAATAGTAATGATCGCAAAAGTTTCGCATAAGAAAAGGGTTTTTGTTTTATTCATTCTGTGTAACATCGGTTTGGCTAAAGTGAATGCAAATAAAAAAAGAGGTAAGACTTTGAAAATTTGCATAGATATAACCAAGGATCTCCTGGTGAATGTTGTACTCAATATTAACAAATGTCTTCACAGCACAAGAATTACTAATTTTTGTCTTATTCTAAATCTTATATTAAAATTGTAACTTATTTTAGTTTTTAGATTAAAATATAAGTTTTTTAGAAAGACATTCGTTCGCAGCCCTAACCCTAATCCAAACCCAAACCTATAATGTTTTCATTTATGTATCACTTGTCTCGATATCTGATTTAATTAATAAAATCTTTTCATTTTTAGAAACTTGTATTGAGAACTGTGTAAATGGCAATTGTGATGACAACGGTCAGTGTGTATGCGATCATTGTTGGGACGGCACTAAATGCGACCAATTTGGTAGGATATGCATATTGGATCACCATTGTACATGCCAGGACCAATTTTGAAATTCCCCTTAAAATAATTTACTATCAAAACCTTTTTTGGGTTGACTCGAGAGAATTGTACCAGAGTATTCTCCAGGGGGAATCTTAAATAATAGGATAAATATTTTTTGAAAAAAACGGCTAATTCTAAGAGAAATTAACAATTCTTTATTCACATTTTCAATAATCTTTGACAGAACAACAGAGTAATGACCAAATAGGCCCTGAGAGCTCACTATAAGTTCGGACAGGAAAGTGTGATTGCCGTTTTAGGCATACATCTCAATTGGAAAGTTGGGTACATTATAAAAATTTACATTTTATTCTTGGAATTTCCCTTATTATTGCATTACGGGCCCCACAATTTTATAATGTACCCAACTTTCCAATTGAGATGTATGCCTAAAACGGCAATCACACTTTCCTGTCTATCACTATCACTAATGACCAGAGCAGTTTAAGTTAAATACTACTGTCAGTGGTACGCTCAGTCCCTTTGTGGAGATGGTCAAACCTTAGATTAAATGTTTTATGTAAATTCATGTAAATTTTAAAGTCCCCTTACATTGGAATATAGCTTGCGCATTCAAAAAGTATCATGATATAGGTGATTTTACATTTGGGCCGTTTTTATGTAAACAAAAGGCATTAAATAGGTTTAACTGAATTTGAATAAAGAGCTAAACTTAAAGTTTTAATTCAAT
>JAQIYB010000449.1:0-11576 GCA_034699325.1 Oribatida sp. Gr-Ori-00743 | reverse complement strand
TGAAACCAATTCAGAGGTGGTTTGCTATAAGGGGAAGTTAGCCAGCAACATTCGATTAGAAAAGAAACTTCCTGTGCCTGTCATAGAACCTAACAATTACTGATCACTTTTGACGCCAATTACACAATTAATTACTTGATTTACAAATCTCTTAATGTGTGTTCCGTCCAATACGTCTCTGTTTTCACTCTTATTGTTTCAATTCTGTCCTAATTCTCAGTAAATTGTGTTTTGAATATTTGTTTTCCACAGAATTCAGTTTAAAATGAAAAACTTTGGCTTTAATTGAATCAAAAACACTAATTAAATATATGTTTATGTGTTGGGAGTGAAAGACATTTGCAAAACTAGAAACGAGTGTTAAGTTGTCAATTATCTCTCCAAGGGAGCTGGATAAATGTGTGTGTGTGTGTGAGGTGACGGGTGTTGCTGACAATATTCTAGAGTTGATGGGGGCAATACTTCCTCCCGTCATCACTGATTCTGGGAATAATTGACATTTAGTTTAATAATCTTTTGTTTGACAATAAGTCGCGACAACTGCTGTCAAATAATTTCCTATTAATCTGTAAACCAATTTCAGTCGTTTCCCCCGAAAGAAGTTATATAAGAACCAAATTATTTGTATTATATTTTGTCATTATTTGCAATATTTTTGTACACAAATTGAGATGAAATTCGTTTAATCAGAAATGCTTTGTTGTATAACAACCTGTCCTTCGGCACAGCATATATTGGAATATTCTAACTAATCTAAAACATTCGATTTGTAATTCAATTATAATGTGATTATATTATCGAACCCACGCAAAACTAACCAAGTTATATCAGTGTCAGTTCAAGGTTTTTGGCCAAAGTTTTATACTAGTACATTCTAAGAATATCTTGTGTTGTATTGAATTTCAAATTAAACAGGGTATCTTTTTAGAATTCAGTATTACACTTGGTGAAATTGGATTAAAATTAGCTTTTTATCCTAGTACAATTATAATTATATTTTTAGTAACCATAAGGAATACTGAAATCGCTTCAAAAGTGCTCTTGATCAAATAATCTAGCACTTTTATCAGATTTGTGAAAAGAATTTTATATTAAACTCAAAGTTATTCAATATTGTATCCACGAATGACCATACTCATTCTTCTCAAATTCTAAAAACGCCATTTTGTATTTATAAGCTTGATTGAATTATTTTTAAAAATAAGCTTGGTGATGCAAGAAAAACTAATTACATTTCTGGTGTTTGAGAAATCGAAAAATCTATTAATTTTTGCATAACATTAGAATAAAATCCAATTTATTTGGAAAAACAAATTCAAAAACAAGACATTCAGACATTCAAAGCGTTAATATTCTAAGAGTTTGTCATATATTTCATAGAGAACTCAATCATCCATTAAATAATTGAAATCTTTTTTCGTTTATTCGTAATTCCGGTGCAATTTCATAGCATTTGTGCTCTTGAAATATGAGACGGACTTCAATATTGATTCAATGCATTTGTCTGTCTCTCAGATGCGTCGAAAGCCGGGCCGAGAAATGGTGACCTTCCTCTTAGTGTGCAATTTCGCGATGTGGGCCATCAACACACTGGAGACCAGAAGAGCCGACTCAAACCCAGTGCAGATGCACTTCTATGGGTAAATACTGGTTTTAATCATAACAAGACGCAAGTGATGGCTTCCCTCTACTCTTGAGCTCAAATGTCTGACAGAAAACACTTAGTTTGTAATCGATTGCAAATAAGTTCCATATTTTGCTAAAACATAGCAAACAAACGCTTCCTTTATATCAAAATTTAGTTTTTCTTAAAATTGATTTTTAGTCCAGAATTCAAAGAATAAGTTTTCATTAAAATATTCCTTTCCTGAAAGTGCCCGGGGGAGTTAAGGTAATTTTCTTTTGTGGCGTTCCATAATTTATTCTTGCTAAATTAAGCCAAAGATAACATTCAGCCACTAATTCAGAGAATCCAATAATTTTATGCATCGCTTGCATTGGTTTATAGAGAATACTAATTGAGAACTAATTGATCTAGATTCTGGGCATGGACCATTATTACACACGTGACAATGCCATTGACAATCTTCTATCGATTCCATTCGACGGTATGTCTGTGCGATATATGGAAGAGAACGTACAAAACTACCACTAAATCAGAGTTTCTGTGATTCAAACTGAAAATTATCGAAAATAAAATCCAATTTTCTATTATTTAATCGCATTTTTAAAGAAATTCAAATTCAAAAACCATTTCCATTGTCTTCAATGAAAGCAAATTCAAAGTATTCGATGAGAAAAATAATTAAAACCGATTTTTTCGAACAATTTTTGATTCAATCGTTTTATTAGACTTTTCTCTTAATTACCAAACAGTGAGAAATCACAGCAATTAAAATGTGTTCGTTTTTAATGAGTTTTTATAATAATTAGAAGCAATCGTATAACAAATGGCGTGAAATAAATGTTTTTTAATACAAATTCAATGTTTTGCTCGAAAGGTATGAAAAACTAACGTTTTTTAGAATATAAACAGTTTTCAAAAGTTTTGATAAAAGTTGACATAAAAGCATCAAAACATTAAAAGTGATAATTAATCGATAATTAAAGTAATTATTAAATAATAAAATGCAACCGAAATAACGCATTAATCGGAAAAAGAGCTGCAAATTAGAAGAATTGCTGCACAGAATCAATAGATTTCATCTAAAAATATATATTAAAACCAAAGCATTATTCACTTCAAACTAATGGTTGAAAAATATAAAAATTAATAAACGTTTCTATAAAATAATTGGATAATTCCTGGAATCAAAAGCTATAGGAAAACAATGGTTTAGTTTAAGTAGAGCTGAAACTCATAGAGAAATAGGCTTTCCTTCAAATTTCCATAAATAATGATCAGATTCGGTGTAAACATTGCTCTAAATTAAAGCTAAAATTAAATGAATTTGTTTTGTATTTAGTGTTTGATATCAGAAAAAAAATATATTTCTATTTTGAAGTGATTTTCAGTGAGTCGTCGTTTTTTGTATGGGTTCGCTCGGAGACTGTGGGGTCCGCCGGTGGGATCGATTTGAGGAATCACTGCTATTACTTAATGGCGAGATATCACTACCGGAAGTGCTCCGATTCGACTTTTCTAAGCAAAGGAAGTAATGATTAGTTTATAGAAAGAATTGAATTCAATGTGAATACCATTGGAATCGTCGACATCGATGTCAATGTCGATAACTTGCATTTTGGGCGAAACAGGTCGAGCCTCCATCTGTTCGCTCATTTCCTTAACCTTTGCCATAACCATCTGTGCTCTCATGGCGTCGTCTTCCAATGATTTAAGTCTTGCCTGTCGCCAGAGCGCCCTCTTCTCTGCCTCAAGTGCTCTCCTTTGATTGGGCGTTAAATTCTTCAACTGTTCTTCGAATTCGAGGTCAATATCGAAGGTTCCCTTTTTGATTCTCTCTTTGTATCGTCGCTCAGCCTTTGCGGTCCGAAACACTCTTTGATTGTCGGAATCTATTACTTCAGAACTTTCTTCAGACATGAACTGATCGAAGGCTTCTTCATCCTCGTCATCATCTTCTGGAGACATCATAGACTTGATCTGGTCTTCAGAAAACGAGGCCAACTTCTTTGCCTCTTCCTCTTTGAGTTTTTCGAGTTCGTCGGCCGACAAATAACTGAATCGTTTGCTCTCAGAATAGGTCTCACTTTTTTGCATAGACTTGGATTCAGTGGTCTTGGATTGGGATCCCTGTTCGAAACGGCGCTTCTTTTCACTAAATGTCAACCATTCGGGCGACTCAGTGCTCTTTTGCGTCAGTAGTAGATTCCTGGGCTTTGGAGGTTTGTCCGGTTTGGGCGGTTTAGCGCCCGGTATTCGTGACGTCTGGTAGGGATCCATCATTGGACTGTCGTCTCCCGCTTTTGGCGAACCCTTTATTGGTGTAATCCTTTGCACAGGTGAAGGGGTTCTCGTTTTTAATGGAGTCGATGCTCGCGACACAGAGGGGGAGGGGGTTGGAGAGCGTGAATGCGTCGAAAGGACTGGGCTTTTGGTGTTAACTCGCACAGACACAGGTGGCTATGGATTAAAATCATTCACAAATTATAAGCAAAACAAAAAACACGAAATCAAATGAAACGAAAGAATAAAATATAAATCAAAAGAAAGCAAAACATTCTTCAAAACTATTATTTGAAAAATATTTGTCATTCATTTGGAGTGAAATCATTTTCAATGGCTTTTCATGCAATTCGTTAATAAATAGATTTATTTTCTAAGAGTTTAAAAAATATATTAATTGAGAGTAAAAACCATTAGTCCATCGATTGCACAAAAAAAGCTCATTTGAAGAGTTGGTGAGAAGTGGTGTCACAAATAGGTTTCATTAATAACCCGGAGTTCAGATCCACCGGATTATGGATAACCGGTTGATATTTGTTACAATAATAACAGAGTTTAGACTCATCTCTGCACAGGTATTGGAAAAGGGCGGAGAAGTTGGGAAAGAAATGAGTATTAGATCAAAGAAATTGAAACAAAGTATACAAACACTTAATCCTATAGTTGGGCACAAATAAGAAGGGAGTGTACTTACAGTGGTGGCCTGTGGTACGGCCGGAACACCAGTGTTTACGTTATGCTTCTTCATTATAACTGTTGTTGTCTTCTGCTCTTTGTTTGTCTGAGAGGAGAATGCATTGGTTGTGGTTTTAGTCAACTGTTCGGCGGCTTTCATCACATCCATTACTTTCTGGTCGACATTCTTGTTCTCACTCACCACAGAGTTTTCGCTATTGTTTACCACCGCATTAGTGGTCACAAGAGATGACTGGTTCTTAAGGGACTCAGAACTGGCCTCTCTCTGCCTTAAAGGTTTAGAAGTGGGTTCAGTCTTGCGTTCGGCGGCTTTTGGGGTCGGCGTAAAGACATCGTCATCTTCTTTATCCACAGATGAGAATGACTTAAAACTCCTACTCGTCGGTGATGTTGGGGTCGGAGTCTCCGAAATGTTTGGCGTTTTTGACACATCTGTGGGTTCGTATCCCTCGCAGACTAACAAAATAATTTTATTGCCCGCATTTCTCAAGGCATGGACCGCCTCCTGATGGGTGGCTCCTAATAGAGAGACTTCGTTCACTTCAATGATTCTCATGCCGGGCCTGAGTCGTCCGTCTCTGGCCGCTGCGCCGTTCGTATTGATTTTGGAAATAAACACCCCCTCGTCATCCTTATCAAATGGATTGCCGGGCTGTCCGGTGGCGCCTCCTTTAACATTCATTCCCAGCTTTTCTGTCGGCAACTTATGGATAATAAGTTCCTAATAAATAATTTCAAATCAATTAATTAATTGAATGACAATTTTGTTAACAATTAATATAATAAAACAGAAAACAAATGAAACCAAAAGTAAACGAATTAAATGCAAAACCGAACAAAAGGACGAAAGCATTAGAGAATGTCTTACTCTCACATCGATTGGCCAACACTATGGACGGCAGTGCAGTCGAGACAAAGGATTAATAAGTGTTTAATCAGAATAGTTATGAAATGAGGCAAAAGTTAGGATTAGGGAAAAGTTGAGAGATATTAATAACTGTTCCAAACCTTCCAGCCTTTGGGTAGAGGTTCGTGTCTTATAGTAAGGCTCAGCTCTTTAACAGGTCGTAGTAAGGCGTCGACCGCTTCGTTGTGCGTCGCTTTTGATACATCGACGCCATTAACGGATATGAGTCGATCGCCAATTCTTATTTTGCCAGTTCGGGAGGCGAGACCATCGGCTACAACCTATAGTGCGGACAATACAATAAGTCAGGAGTCGGCAAATGTCACAACAAATCTTACTTTCGAAACGAAAATTCCGGGTTCGCTCCCACCGAACGGATGACACGAATGATCTAATATTTATTCAAAAAATATTAAAGTCTTTTATGACTCTTTAGCCGAATGTCAATTACCTGAGCCGCCGATAATACTGAGCCCAAGCGGTCCTTCAGACTTGATTAGGGTTACAGTCTCTTCAATAGGAGGTAAAGACAGGATATTATTCGTAACTCTGGTCACAACGTTCTCAGTAAAAGTGGTTTTAGTGATAACTTCAGTGAAAACCCCCACAGAAGTGGGCGCCTCTGGAAATTGTGCTTCTAATGGACAGTCAAACTTTGACACCAACTCTGGCTTTTGTATGGTTACACTAAGAAGTGGACCATCACTAATAGATGAGGACAATGGTTTGGCACCTGATTATCAAACGATAGATCCAATGAATATCACATTCAGATTGACTTCAATTCTTACCATTTCTGTCGAGTGTTGAAGAGGCACTTCTGGACATATGGGATGGATTAGTTGCAGAGGCACTGAATGAATGATTGTTGGGCAGAGTCGCACTCGACTGACTACTGATCACAACATCGTTCCGAAGACCCGGAAGTTTAGTGTAAATAGAATGTGTCGGTCGCGAAGATGGCGAATGTGTGGCGGTAGGGGTGACCGGTGTCGAAGATGTACTGTCACCTCCCAAACTACTCACTGACCCTAATGTTGGCCGTCTATAAGAGCCGGTATATGAGGGCCGGTTTGCCATATAAGACGAAGCATAGAGCCCTGAGTAAGATCGTAACCTGGGTGATTTCTCACCGGGACTGCCGTCCTCTCTCTCAACGACGAGTCTGACAAAGCGTTCGTGGCCAGTCAACATTGACACAACCTGTTCGTGTCGAAGGCCTTCCACATCAGCGCCATTGATAGAAAGGACTCTGTCGCCAATAGTAAGTTTTCCGTCGCGATCTGCGGCACCCGCTTCGGCGATACGAGATATGTAAATGCTCTCGGTACCTTCTTTAAAAGGAGTGCCTCCGACACCGCCTGCGATACTAAAACCCAACCCGTTTTGGTCGCGAATAAGAGTGGTATAAATGATGGGTCGCTTCAGATCAAAGTCAGGCGTTTGTGGTAACGATTGTGGCTTCGAGTTGGTTGTCGGGGAAGTGATGTTCCCGTTTTGTCTAAGCATTGGTTGCGGAGACTTAACCGGCGATCTGTGGTTCTCTTTTTCAACGGAAACATTTTGAACAGAACTTTGTTTGATTGGAACTTCTCTAACAACAACCGCAACGAATTCATATCCGGCCGTTTTGAGTGTGTCCACAGCCTTGTAGTGATCGATCTCCACGAAGTCCACTCCATTTATAGACAAAATTTTATCGCCGACTCGAAGTCCTGCGACGTCTGCCGGTCCTCCCTCTGTGATTCGCGAAACAAAAATTCCTTCGTCGTCGCCCTTATAGGGAGAGGAACCCAAACCGCCAGCAATACTGAGTCCAAGTCCTCCTCCTGTCCTCCTAACAATCATTTGCATTTGAACGGCCTCTACATTACTATTAGTGCTGAGCTGTGACATAGAATGGGCGGTGTTTGACACCGAAGACACAGTTCGTAGCGATTCATTATCGCCGGCACTTAAGCTCTCGCCTCTTAAGGATGAGGACTGTTGTAAAGGGTTGTGCTCCTTATTTCTCATCGCTTCAGCCAATATTGAGGCCACCCTTTGCTGCTCATCTTTAGTGGTATGGATTCGTTTGTTCTTAAGGTGATGAGGAGTGTCTCTTCGGTGAAGTTTGTTATGCCATTCAGGTCTGTCCTCATCCTCCTCGTCTTGAAGGACCTCGTTGTCCTCTTCAAAGGCAGAGAAGCCCACGTGTTTGTTGTCCTGCAAGTAATGGTCACTTCCAGACTCTGATGACGTCGTATTGACTTTTGTTGTCTTTGAGTCGACCTGTGATTCCTCATTAAATGCTTCCCTTTTACTGATTTCCATTTCCTGCGCCTCCGCTGCTATTTCTGAATCACTTTTGACGATAACAGAAGAAGCATAAGATTCGGCCGATTCTGTTGATGCGGTGCTATTGCGTTGATGTGACGGTTGGACGGAATTATTGCTGTAATTCGTATTATTTTGCGTCACATCTTTGACCACATTCTCTCTGTTGTCTTCCGACTGTTCTCTACTATTCTCTCGCTGCGCAAACAGTTTCTGATGTCTAGCCTTCAGTTCTCTGGGATGGGGTGTGTCGTGTCGGACAAAATTCAAGTTATCGATAAATGCGGTGTTGACTGTCGGCTCACTCTTCTCGTCGTCATCACTGGCTTCGGCAAACTTGACAGCCGACTGTCGCGGCTGATCCCAATTGATGCTATTGGCGCGCTCCAGACTATTGTCAACCGGAGGTTCTGTTCAATGAATACAATTCCGTCAAAAATAGTTTTTAGACAATAAAAGTTAAATTAAGACAAAATGAACGATAAAAATGCGATAAACTATCAGAAAACACAAATAAACAAAAGAGTTAAACATTAAAAGAGTGATTCGAGTCATTAGTCAGCGCTCCTGTCATTCCATAACTATCTTATCGACAAAAGTCAAGGTCTGAACCGAATAATTAAACGCAAAACCAATAAATTATTACAATTGAAGAGAAAACATAGGTTTAGGAAATGATTTCCAAATGAGTAACGAATTCATTAAAAGTCACGAAAATCAATTGAAACATAATATGTAGGGAAAGGGCATCGAAGGCATACCTAATCGGGAAAGATCCGGATTATACTCCTGTTGTGGTAACAGAAAACACGTCAACACTTTCTGACGGCTCTGTTCGTCAAAGTCAGTCTGAAATTTAAGGAGCGGTTGGGACTGGTTCTCTGCCAACCAGAGCGCCTTCAGGTTTAAGGCAGTTATGGTGTACGGCAAGTGATTCAGCCGATTACCAGAGACGTCAAACACACGCAAATCCCTGAGTTGACCGATCTCTACCGGCAGGTATGTGATGCGATTGTCACGCAATGATAGGACACCCAATTTGGTGAGATTCCCGATCTGTGGCGGCAATTCTTCCAATTGGTTTCGGTCGACATTAAAGTTCGTTAAATGGATTAGATTTCCGATCGTCGGCGGCAACTCTGATAACATGTTCTCCGTTAGAATCAGCTCTTGGAGTGCAGAACAGCCACCAATTGTCGGATTGAGAGATAGCAGTCGGTTTTGGTCCACTTTTAGTATCATTAGTTTAGATAACTGTCCGATGCCGTCGGGAAGAGTTTCTAAACAGTTTTGCGATAAATGCAAATCTGTGAGACTCTCCAAACCAGCGATTTCTTCGGGTAAATACTCTAAACGGTTCTCACTGACATCGAGACAGGTCAATTTCCTCAGTTGGCCGATCTCTTTGGGTAAAGTACACAATTCATTGCAGTCGAGCCATAATTCTTGGAGTTTCGGCATTTGGCCGATAACTTCTGGCAACTCTTCGATATCATTTGATCCTAAGTCGAGGCGTTCCAATTTAACCAAGAATGAAACGCTCGGCGGAAGGGTTTTCAGAAGATTCTCACGTAATTCAAGTGATTCTAAGTTATTGAGAGAACCAAAATCGTTGGGCAACTGTTGCAGAGATATGTCATTCAGTGCCAGTGATGTCAGGTTCCGGAGCTGTGAGAAGCCGGTCGGCAAACTGTCAACAAAATAGAGACACAATTAGATCGGGTAATAAAAGGGGCAAAAGTTGAGCACAGGTTTTGTTGAAAGAGGAGTTCCTTGATTTTGTGGGAAAGTGTACTCACATTTGCAACGGATTGGAACTGAAGTCAGCGATTTGCAGATACTTAAGAAATTTGATGTTTTCGGGCAGCTCTGGGACGTCATTCTTACTCAGATCCAACTCAAACAAATTGACCAGATTTGCGATGTCTGGCGGGAGTCGACAGATCTCGTTGTCTGAGAGACTCAAACGCCTCAGTTTTGTCAAACGAAATAAACCCTAAAAAGCGGACAAAAAGCCATTAATTACACCAAAAAAGGAGAGAAAATCACAAAATATTTTTAAAATAAACTTTTGAATTGAATTTTAAGTAAATAAACAGCGAATTAATAGCAGAGGCGGTGGTCTACCAGTTGTTGCCCACCCTTATCGAGCACAAACAGACAAAAAGTTGCTTGTTTAGCACAACTGGTCCACGGTTCTACCCGCAACAGGTAAGTGTACTAGGCTAAAAGACTCGGGTAGTAAAGGATCTAGGTTCTGAGTGTAGGCAAACAACTTATCGTTACTTTTGGTAATTCCCGGATATGATTGGCGTCGAGAAAGAGCTCCTCCAGAGTTCGTGTGTATCGGAGGACATCGTCGGGGATATTGGGTAAACTGCAGTGTCTTTTGTCGATGTATTCGATGTGACGATTGCATCCCCGGAACAGAGGAATGCATTTAAACATTATTTTAATTGAATCTATCAGTCATTATAACTCATATCTCAATTCACTCCCATTTTTGTTATCATTTCGTTTTCATTGAATCCAATGTCGAGCCATAACTGACTGACATCATCACCACATTCCCGTCCCATTCATATATTACGTTACATAAGGCACACGGCCTCTACCACTGGTGAGCAGGAAAGCAGTTTGTCCTGACTCCTATCCTATTGTCTATTGCTTGGCTCAGCCCTTCCTGTAGTAAAGGCAGCACAGAATCTAATTTAGCCTCAAACCTGTTTCTATATTAAACCCTAACGATTGATGATCAAGGAAAAGTTGAATGTCAAACTGAGCAATATAGCGCAACACCATACTCAATTATAATCATTTAGGCTAGATAGTTTTAACTCATCCACTCTTATTAACTGTTGATTAAGCTTGTGTACTTTTCTTGTTCTATTTGTGCCCTTGGCTATAATCAATGGGGTTATACTGTACTGCAGTCATGTAATGCGATTGTAATGAAGAGTGACATTAAAAAAGTTTATTTATGATAATTAATTTTATGCGCAATTTCTAGTGTTAAAGCGCTCAGCCATAAGTTGATTTGGCATTGAATTAATGGGAGCACATCTGTGGCACAGACTCACTCTAGAACAAACAAAAGAGGAGAATACCTCGATAACTCTCGATAACAATTCTTTTTATCGAGACTTTTGATTAAACTTTATTATTGTATTCATTGAATGCAAATCTATTGAAAGCATAGTTTCGTTTGAAGCGAAGCAATCATTTAACGAGAAATCGGCACAAAATTAAATTCCGATTCATTCCATAAAATTCCAGTTTAAAAAGTATTGAGTAATCAGTATTACTAATCATTCATTACAAATGCTCAAGGTAGTGCTAGTGTAGAAGCAGTAAACGTATATCTTGTTCACTTTCGAAGACAGATCATAAGAAACGTTTGACCTTTACTTATATTTTGACGAATATTTTGAATGCCCTGTGCATCCGGCACAGTTTTCTAATGGACAAACTCAGGCGAGTATCTTGGTCATCTCTTTAATGGCTTTCCATAAAAGTAATTACTTATTTGTCGAAAAAGAATTACAAACAGATGTGTCTAACTATCAATTGATATATTACCATGATAAATTAATCAATCACTTTAGTAACAATTGTTTTGATCTGGTTGTCCATGGTCGTTCCCTTTAATTATAATCAATTATAGGTTTTGAAATTGAAAACATGAAAGCCTTACAGCGATAGCCTTTTCCAGCTTATAATTAGTGACTATACAGTGGTTCAATTGAATCC
>JAQIYB010000448.1:0-11587 GCA_034699325.1 Oribatida sp. Gr-Ori-00743 | reverse complement strand
CATAACTAACGTGTTCCGGTCCAGTAGTGGGAGAGCTAACGGCTGTCCAAACAGTCCGTTACATACCCCCACCCTAAAACTAAGGACACCACTGGGTGGGGTCCGTACGTTCCGGAACACTGTTAGAGATTGTTATGTGAGTACTGATTGATAGCATTACATAGAAAATCATTATATAAGTAAATTAAATTAACATTGAAATTAATACAAAAATAAAGAAAATGTTTGGCATATCTTTAACATTGAAGTCAATTAAATAATCAAATAATAATTAACAAAATTTATAACGTCTACAATGAGTTCTGAAAGGTTTAGAATCTTTCGTAAAACATACAATTTTGCGGTGTGTCTCATAGATTATGTAGACGTAATAGCGAATATATTGTGAATTACAAATAGTTTGGAGACCCTTCTAAATAGAAATAATGCGGTGGGCTCCAAAGAACACGAAATTAATTAACAAATTTAGATAGTGTTCAAAAGAATTCGAGATAAGGAAATAATAGATTAAATAATAATTTTAACATTTTGGCATAGAATAACGTCTTATTCTATTGAATCATCAAAAGATGGGTATCGTGTTTACGAAATCCCTATATTAAATAACGAATTATATGGTGGGTTCCATAGGATACGGAATCCTGATATCAATTGAATGATAGGTTTTGGAGATATCAAGACAATAGTCGGTAGGTCTTGAATTTTAAGAAAGACACCAAAGACAATTAAATTCTTTGGTGGTTGCCCTAATGTTTGAAATCTTAATTAGATATTTTATCCAATAGAAATTATAATTTTGAAAGATATGTAAATCTAATAAGTATAATTTACATAGTTAGTGGTTTCCCTAGAGGATAGAGACCATAAACTATAAACTGATAATAATTTGTTACGGTGGGTACTGAAGAATACGAGTCTCATATAAATAATAATGGGTTATAACTTTTAAATTATAAACTGGTTTTTAGAAAACTATATTTGGAGAATTCATAGATCGGGAATTAATAGAAAAATTAATTTAGTATAATAAATAGGGAATTGATTTTATAAATTGAATATTGTTTTGGATATTCTAAAAACGAGAGAGATTTGTATTAAATTTAGAAAATATTTCAGGTGGGCTTCGAAAAGTATGGAACCCTGATATCACTGTGTGTGGGTTTGGGTTACATGTTTTTCAGAACTTATTGGTCTGTGGGTCATAAGGTTTACAAAAGACAGAAAAATCCTTTTAGTGGTTCCTATAATGTTCGGAATCGTAATTAAATATTATACCGAATAGAAAATATAGTTTTGAAAGATATATAAATCTAATATTTTTAACTTAATTTTGAATTGGTCTTGAATTGAAATGTGGGGTACATTAAACCTAAAACTCATAATATACGCAGGTTCAAATTATTCGAAGACGTAACATTAATTTAGACAATAATTGATTTCATTTTAACCTTTGGTTTGTAGAGGTTTCGATCATCTTTTAAAACTGATTTATTCATTTGATCGATTCGTTGTGGTGTATAAGAGTTGAATTCAGTCTTTCCATTTATTAATTTCAAAGGGTGGCGTCCGTCAGTTTTGGGCACCTCTTTATCAATGGTATTTTCAAAATTAATTATATTCCGTCGATTGTGTTGTTTCTTCTGATGGTGTTTATTATTTGAAGAGATCCGTTTCAGAAGAATATTATAGTTTCGTTTGGATGTCTTCATAACTTCTGAGACACTGTGTCTGAGACAGTTTAGTTCAGAAACTTTGAAGTTAAATAGCTTCGATTTATTAACATTTTGTGGATATTTTTCAGTTTGAACAACATTTTGATTGATTTCGGATGCGATGACATTATCATTATCTCTGAATTCATTTAATAACTCTTTTTCAGTATTTAGTGAGAAATCATATGATAAGTGGGTTCCCAAAATGTTAGAGCACATCACTGACTTATTTTCTGTCTCATTGTTTGGAGTGGTCTCCATAGATTTTGAAACCCGTTTATCATCACTTGTCAAAACTTTTTCACTAATGTTTTGTTCACTTATCCCATGTGGGTCCTTAAGTTTTGGAGTATCAGTTACCGTAGTGGACATCTCTAATAACTTTTCAAACTTTTCTTTGTAAAACTTAACTTGATTCTGCGATTCGACACTTAATTGTTTAAGTCTTTGTTGTTCTTCAAAAATGTCAGAATAAATAATTAAATTGTTCTGCGTATTAATATAAAGACCCATTTTTGTGATATAATCCATTCCAATAATGGCTTCTGATGTCAACGATTTGAGAATGCCCATGTTGACAGTTCCATTTCGTCCGGAGAATTCAATATTTGCGTCCAGAAGCAGCGATTTTGGTGTGATATCTGGACCGTATACCGAATTAATTCTTGAATAAGGCCATGAGATCTGAATCCCATTGATTTCTTTAGCCTTATCTTCTCGTATGAGAGAGAAAGTAGACCCGGAATCAAATATGGCCTTCAAGGTGTGGCCGTTAATCTTAACTGTCATATGTGGTGATATGATTGGGCAACTCATATGTTCGGTCAAAGTTTGCGTTTGTTGTACAGTATTTATTGTTATAGCTGTGGGTTCCATAGATTCTGAAACCCTTTCAGATTGTGCTTCTGAGTTATGGGACCCATTCCCAAATATCTCTGAGGATATCTCCGAATAATACATTTCATTGTCATTGAGAGCCGAAATATTTATTTCTTCCATATGAGAGTCACTGTGAGCCCAGGATTGTGTGTCTCTTTGATATCGATATTTATTATAGTTTTCACTGATGTGGGCTTCATTGTGTTTATTAATCCACTCATTAACTGTTTGTCCGGTTTGTTCAAAAGTTAGGCAAAGTTTCTTAGATTTAATGGTCTGTGGAAACTGTTTTCTTCTTTTCTTTGGTGTAGTGCTTTGAAATTTATGAGACGTTGTTGTAAAAGAATTTGATTTTTGAGTGAATCCGGAACTTTGAAATGAATTGTTAAGGTTTTTAAGTGGGCTCTCAAATTCGTGAGAGGTTGCGGTATATTGATTGTTATCCGTGAAGTTTGAGGGAACGGAATTAGTTGAGGTGATAACTGATTTTGAGTTGATTTTAGTCGTTTGTTTTGAAAATACACGACATTTGGGAACTGAATTAGGAGTGGGAGTCTTAATCGTTCCAATTATAAAACTATTGTTTTGATTATCGTGGATTGAAGTGGAAATATCGATATTATCCTTAATCTGAGTGGGTTGTTCAGGTTTTGGAGATTTATTATTCAGATATCTGAGTGTGTCTTCCAAAGTCTGTGATATAGATGTGTTTCCAAATTCAGACTTACCAAAGTTCTGTTGTATAATTGTTGTCATTTCGGAAATTCTTGAAATAGAAGTGAAACAGTTATTAAAATTTTCATTATTACGCGTTGTTTGTGTCTCAGATTCCACGAGACCCATCGAAACAACTGTTTGCGGAATTGTAATTGTTTCGTCAGTTATGTTGTTAGGTTGGAGTGGTCTTTGAATATTAGGAAACACTTTTTGAGTCTGTGAACTGATTTTATTAGAGTCTGAACTTAACATTGGTTTCACGTTTAGATTATTAATCGGTTCTGTCTTCACTCTATGGTCATTATAAGACACTGATCCGTTGTTAATAATTGTTTTGATTCGGAATTTCAGTTCATTGGTCCATTGGTTCATCAAATTTGGAAATATATTTATCCGATGATTAATTTCTTCCATCTGGTCTTCCATACCTTCGGGACCTACCTCAAGCAAAGTACTTCTCATGTCTTTTAAAGTTTTGATTTTTCTTTGGAAATACGTTTCGATATTCTTCACCGCTTGATTGATAGCATCGGTGTCATTGGTTTCAAGAAATGGGAAAACCATTTCCGTGTAGAGCTTTGAACCAGTATTCGGAAGTACTATCGAGTCTCGTCTCTCACCCCCACCCTCAGACGAAACGACGGGGTTTGAGACTACCGGAGATGAGATCTGATTGACTTGACGAGACATTTTAAATAAAACTAATAAATAACAAATGAATGTGGGAGGTTCCCAGAGAATAGGGGACCCTTAAGAACACGTCAAAGTCACAAAGTCAGATAAGTATGAGGTGGGTTTCGTGATATGAGAACCACACCAAAGTCACAAAAGTAAATATTTCGACGGTGTGTTTCGTGATGTATGAGGCACACCGAAATTACAAAGTGAGGTAATATAAGAGAATTTTGCGATGATCACAAAAATACAAAAAAAAACGAAAAAATGAAGAAAATATTTATACGCAAATATATACAATTGTCCAAATCGATAATCAAAAGGATGTCCAGTCTTCGGATGCAACTCTGAAGTTGTATGTTGTTTACCAAATATTCCGGTATATATATAAAAATAATAAAAAAATTAAAGGGAGTGGTGTTCACAAATTATGGAAACCACTTAATTTGAAGCACAAATTTAAACAAAAGTCAAAACAATACAGGTCACCAGTGGGACCGATAAATACAAGGACTCACTCTGACTCGCAAGAGATCAGATGCCAATGTCAAGGACTCACTCCGTCTCGCAAGAGATCAGACGCCAAACAGGGACTCACTTTGTCTCGCAAGAGAACAAATGCCAAACAAGGACTCACTCCGGCCTCGCAAGAGACCGAATGCCAAACAAGGACTCACTTTGTCTCGCAAGAGAACAAATGCCGGTTAGACGCCTCCACCAACTGTAACGGCCCACAGGGGCGTAGGGGTTTAGTGGACCGTTACAAGTAATCAGTCTAGACTTCTTCCAATGAAGCGCACGGCAGACCAGGCGCTGACCGCACGTCTTACCCCAAGAGGTGCCGATTCGGTGGTGAAAACGCAAGTTTACGCCACTAACGAACGGCTCACCGACAACTAAACCATCAATCGTTGAGGTGGTCCTTCCAGGCGAGGAACACCACAGCGTTGGATCAATTGGAAGTGATTTTACACAATTAGAAATAAGAAAGTCTTTAATTAAACACAATTAACACATCAATTAGAGGGAACGCATGTTAGCTGTTCCCTGCCTCTCTACAGACTGCCACACATAACTAACGTGTTCCGGTCCAGTAGTGGGAGAGCTAACGGCTGTCCAAACAGTCCGTTACAAATCAAATAATAAATGAATTTCTGTTTACAAATGAGAGGAAAAATTGTCAAAAATGTCTTAATTTTATGCGACAAAATCGAGGGGACGGTTGAAGCCTCCCTTCCGGTTCATATACTGTCTGTATTTCCTCTTCTGAAGGACGTGCACAGCACTGACATCATTGCCTTTAATAGGTTTGCCTTTAGAGGTGTCAAAGCCGGTGAAACCCATCATTTTAATCATTTCGATCTCGTCCTCAGTCTTTCCTTCCAAATCCTTTTCGGTAATCGCCGGTCGGTCTGACTGTCTATTATTACCCGATTTCTCTTTAGATCTACTTCTTCTGCGTCTTCTAATCGGAGAACGACTTCTTCGGCGTTCATTCGAATGGTCTTTGATTCTGTCGCGATCTCTAGGTTTGTCCCGATTGCGGTCTCTATCTCTGTCGCGGTCTCTTATCCGACCCCTATCGCGGTCACGTCCATTATCTCTGTTGCCCCGACTGTCATAGTCTTTGTCTCTTCGGTCGTAATCTTTACGTTTTGAGCGCTCTTTGGAGCGATGGCGCGACGGAGAACGGCTTCGGCTTCTGCTCACACTTCTGACCATTGAATTTAACGGATAATTGAAATTATTTTAAATTTAAGTCAATTTACCATTAATTCTAAATTGAAAGAAAAAGTGAAAGTGAGGCCAAAGTGAGGCCAAAAGACCGCAATTTCTTAAATGATGATTCGTTTAACGATCAAAACGTAAACACAAAAACTATTGAAAGTGTTTACTGTTGTTATGACAACCAATATATGCCTCATATTTTAAAATTTCAAATAATTACGAATTAATTTACGATCAGTCGTTTTGATTACTTTGGGTTAGTTCTGGACCAGAACTTCTGGTGGTTGTCATCATTACAATCACTGGTCTAATAAAAAATGAATAATTATTGCTCGAGTACTGTGCCTGGAATTGAGTCGTGATCCTTTTTCAGTTCAGTTAGACTTCTATTTAATTACTTCTAATATTAGTTAAAAGTTTTGATAAGTAATCGATTGACTGAAGGCTTAAAACTAATAAAATTAATTGAATTTTCAAAGTTTTTTAAAATTTTCCCATTGAATCAAATGAACAAAAGTTTCAAATAACGAATCTATTAATTCGTTAATCGATTTGCAAATTCATTCAATTTAGTAAATAATAGCTTTAAAATTAGCAAGGTCATCAAACCTCTCGAATTGATTAATATTCTTCAATATTAATTTTATTCTTATACAGTCTGTATAGCGCAATAGTGTCCAAGTTCCAATTTTAAAAAACTAATTTGAATTAATAGAATGAGAGCCGTTAAAAGGGCGTACACCTAGTTCAATTAAGACTAAGTGGTTGGCAGTGATTAACAAGCTCAGTTGCATATTCTATTTTGAGTAAAGAGAATTAATTGGAAGCGTTGTCATCGATGGCTAACATTATTAAAATTTTTAAAAATCGTTTTATTTTTACTTAGAACTCGTAAAATGTGAATATCGAGTGCTCTCTATTCTAATCTGTTCTGAATCTAAACTATAATTTTTAATCGAATACTTTAATACATTTATGTGAGGGTTCACCAAGGGTGCATTTTGCAAACAATTCTCACCCTGTGATCTGAGGTCTGGTCCACTGTTTCCGGTCATTATGTTACGGACTTACCGTAATTTAGTCAAATAAACGGATTTAAACTAAATTAGCAAAAATAGTGTCAAATGGGATTTTATGCCATCATTTAATCCATAAGCTTATATACCCCCTAAGCTGGAGTTATAAAATGGTCCTGAGCTCAGAGACATTGATGAAAGCTAATTTATCGTTGACTTATATATTTTAAAAATGCTAAATATTCTAATATTTATTAACCGAAAGATTCCAATAAAAATTCATTTCTTTTTTGAATTTCACGACTAATCGCTTCCAGTTATGAATAAATTAGAATTAATTTGAAAACACTCTCAAAAATTGGACAATTTTTTTTCCAAGTGGCGAAAAATAATCTTTTAAAGATCAAAATTTGTTTTTCTTGTTTAGAATATAAAGCTTTAATTAATTAGGACTCAGATATTACTTAAAATAGTTTCAGTTTTCCTATTAATTAATCGAAGAAAAAGTAATTTAAATTTTATGAAGACTTTTGTCGATAATCTCAATATTTTTGTTGGAAGTGTTAACTGAATAACTATTTTTGAAGAAACGGTTCCTGTTTGGGGGTATAAGTCTGTCCAAACCCATTTTAATTAGTTTTAAGGCCAAAACCATTAAAACCGCAGAAATAAAACCGACAGATAAGAGTAAAACGCTTCCACCATCTGAACAGCTCTTTTCCTCAGTTCCTCTCTCTTCCGTTGAAAGTGGTTTCTGGTAATTAGATATTTGACATTCTTTGTGCCAATCATTTGGTATGAATTCCTTAACGCTATCAACAAATAGATTGAGCGGACAATTACTTTTGGTTCGGTTATGGTTCGGTTCGGTTATTCCACAATTCTTTAGCTCTAATTCTTCGTAATTGAGAACTGGAGTCACATTTGCATAAATTAAATGAACGAAATGCTGTCCATTGATTCGATGTAATTCGAAGATTAGAGCCGATCCATAAGAAGGAGGAACACCGGAATATAGTCCAAGAGATTGTAATATGGCTACTATTAAGGTGTCGTGAGTGGCATAAGAGTATACTTTCTTCTTATGTTTCTCGTCTTTGATCACATTTTTCATATTAGTCGTCAACTCCTTTAGAATAAGTCCTGCTCTCAATCTTTGAATTTTCTTTGAAGACCAGTCATATCTGAAGGCATTCCACTCAAACTGTTTGAGTTTATCAAGAGTGTCATTGCCCAACTCGTGGATCCATTTGGGCACTGGTTTGGGCTCATCGAACGTAAGCTCAGCTTTAATGGTGTCATACAAATAGTCTAATTGTCGTAAAGTCTTCAACTTTTCGCCAGTCTTTTCCTCGATTTGTTTAATGAACTCTTTCTGTGAGTCCATGAATTGCGTCACTTCTTTAGAGTTCATTACTTGTTGATAGGCCTCATCAGCTGCCGGACAGTCAGACCCGGGAACTAAGAGACCGTCAGATGACCTGAGGACTGTTTGAATAGCGATTGGCTGCCAGAGTAATGCTGGTAACTCTTTACTCCAAACCCATCTACCTTTAGGAGGATATAGACCAGTGACCAGAGCTGACGCGCTTTCAATGCATCGCTCAGATGCAGAACTTCTTAAATAAATATTTTTTGGCGAATCTCCCAAATAGTCGCCATATTTTTTACGCAAATCTTTCCCGAATTGATACATACGATTCTTACCCCTGGGTGTTAAATGGCCCAAACCATCCAACCAATTGTCTTCTTGTTTATATGGATCATTCTTATAGAAACTGATTGGAGTTCTATCTCCGTGTCGGTGCACTATCTGTAGTAAAACAAGAGTTGAGTTGTCCTCAAGTCTTACATTTTCGATGAAAAGCCATAAAAATATAATTATTGAAAAATTCATTCTTTACTTAACTATAAGTTTAGAACTTTAGACAATTAATACCTGTGTCTATGGTGTGCACTTCAGTAGTTCAGAAGCGTCAGATGTTTATGTACTAGATAAGATTTCAAGTGAATTCAAAACTCAATGTATTAATTTCAACCTGGAATTGGAGATAAATCAAAGATAATTTATCAAAATCGGGACAATACTGAAGACATTGAAACACTCGAATCAAACAATAATTTAATTACTCAATCATTTAGTTTATTGAATATATTTATTGGTATTTAATATGAATTATTAAAATGAAATCAAACAAAATATTTTTAGCACTTCGTCTCTCATTTATTTTTTAAATTACGAGAATTGGGTTGATTTGGATAATCGATAATTTTATTAATAATTATTTAATCTGAGATATAATCAAAAATGTATTCAAATCGAGAGATTTCACGACAAGAATCAGAGTTTGAGTTAATCTCCGTTTGCTTTCAATTTTTAATCAGAGCCTAAAATCGCTTAAAACTGAAAAATTAATTAATTTCTTAATCACTAAAGATATCGATTTTCGTTAATTATTCAAATAATTTTTAAAATAAAAAAAGTATTTTTGCATTAAAAAATATAAATATTTACCCAGCAATTTTTATATTATACTGGAGAAAATTATTTCTTACTTTATTATGATCTTAGATCTCCTAGATAGTCTGTCCAATTAAATCTCCAGGATTCATTATTTCAAACATCTAATATGTAAATCTCAAGGTTTAAACGAATTTAATAGATATAATAAGTTAAAAACAAAAATATTTCACCTGGCTATTTGTAAATTAGGACAATTAAAAACTAATGTCACATCTGTGAAACAAGAAAGTAGTGTCAGCTCATTTTAGTCAATTCTCAATCAAGGCTAAATATAAGATAATTATCTCGTTTTAGTCGAAATTTTATGAATATTTTCTGATCTGAAGACTGATATTCTCTTAAAAGAATCATTAAATGAGAAAAACTATAAAAATCTACACTTTTTTGTTTGCAATTAAATTAAATCAAAAATAAGCAAAAATTGTTTTGAATTCTCAGAGCAGTTGTCTGTCGATAATTAATTAATTAATTTCTATTAGATTTTAATTAATATCATTTATTACATCATTATTACACTTATATTGGAATTACTGTAATTCATATTTGGGTAGACTCTGCCAGAGGCTATCATCAATGTTTACTCGAGCTTAAACAATTAAGTCTAGTCAAGTCTGATTGACAGAAATATGAGCACAAGTGGTCACCTAATTAGTGGTTTAATACCTAAGTTAAGGTTATTTCTATAAATCTTTTATTTATTCAATAAATTAATGGTTTCTCCCCTCTCCTTCTCTATCTTTGTTTGTACCATTATTAAAACCTACGCTTAAAAGAGTGCTGGGTGATTTTGCTTTGAAAATTGTTTCATATTATTCAGGAAACGATTGATTTATTCCTCAATAGGAATTCAAAAACCTCTAAATTTGACTCTTAGTCGATTCAAACTATAAAAAACAAAAAACATATTTTCAAAAATAAAATTCTCACAAAATCTGATAAAAGTTATGAAATTATATTTAAACGAATAAAACTTAATTAGTCTGAAAATAAGTGAAAATTAGATATATTTAAAAAGTCTATTAAATCATTAGTTAATAAACCGTAAAGTTAATGGTTCACCTTAATGCTTTTATCGCTACAATGTGATCAATAATAGCCTTTAACCCATCAATTAAGTGGATTTAGTGTCGAAGTCGTTCAAAATTATTACAAATTAGTTTATTTTTTAACTTAAATATAGGTATAAATCAGAGATTAACATACTCTTCGCTTCTGGTAGGTGAGGGGAGGGTTTGGGCAAAATTCAAAGCAGTCAACAAGGAATGGTATAGAAAACATTACTAAATTCAATTTAAATTGAGTTCAGATCAAAATTTTGGATTAAGACCGAAAAAATATTAATTAGTGGAGGACAGCGGCAAATCAAGGGGTCATATTTGACAGCAGCGCTATCAGAAGTCTTCGAGCATTTTCTAAGAAAAGGGTTGAATGTAACGCCCTTGCTCATCTCTAGTTAAACCATTTTTTTCTCAATTTGATTAAATTGTATAAAATTCAATCAATCGATAAGTTTTTTCGAATTAAATCAAAAATATTTTGTCGATAAGTAATCAATGATTAGATTAATGAAAAGTCTATTTACAATTCACTCGATTTTGTTTTAATGGATATTAAAATGAGGTCAACTGAAAGGATTGTGAGATATTTTGCCATAATTCTGTACACCAAGAGGGCCACATTACTATTACTGGCGCACAGACAGCACCGGGTCCTGTGCTTTAACGATCATAATTCCAGATTTTAAAGCTATAATATTTTTAAATTACATAATTTTGAATATATTTTATGCAAAAATAAATGCAAATATTATTTAACGACAAAATAGGAGCGAAACAAATGAGTAATTTGAAATTTCTAGGAAACATAACTCCGATCACTTTACAATTTTTCATTGCTAGAATAATCCAAAATAAGACCTAGTCAATTAATTCATTTTAATAGATTTTAATGCAATAATTTTAAACGGAATCTAACAAGAACAAATTAAAGCCGACATAAATAATTTGTTTGTTTTATTAATATTTTCTTTTTACTTCCGTTTTTTGGTAACCCATAGGCTATAGTTTTTGTAACTACTATTCACCTGTGGTTCTCGGTTCTCATCGGTCACTTTCGATACTTTGGTTTATCCATTTCCCTCTTCATATTTCTTTAAACCTCCGCTTGTTTTTTTTAATTCCTCCCTGGACCGATAATAAGTGGGTTTCCTAAAACCTTCTTAATTACATCAATAGTTAAGAAAAGATAACAATCTAGCTAAGTTTGATATAATAAAATAAATGTAATTTAATTTAAATGTTGCTCGATTCAATTTAAAACGACTCTTATTTCATTCA
>JAQIYB010000447.1:0-11594 GCA_034699325.1 Oribatida sp. Gr-Ori-00743 | reverse complement strand
TCTAAAATTTTAGACCGAATAATAGAAATTGTCTGAAATGGTCTAAAAGTTTTGCCTTAATTTTTTCCAATTTCTCAATTTTTTAAATTAATATTTTATGAAAATCTAGTCTTTCCTAACCTAACATAAAATATAAATAAAACATAAGTTATACGATATAACAAACAAAAACTAAAAATAAAATAATTTTTAATTTCAAAATCAATTTTAGGTCTTTTAGGAATTAGACCTAAGAATTCGCCTTTTAGGATTAGACCATTTAGGAACACACCCTCGGCTCAGGGGGTCCCAGAATTTTTTCAGGGGATATAGAGGGCGTGTTTTACATACAGCCCCCCCAAAGAAACAAACCCTTAAAAATTTTCCATAAAATCCCCAAAATGGGAGGAAACTTACAAAAATTCCGCAAATGCCTTAAAACCTAAAAAAATGTGGGATATTTTTCTCTAGGCTGATGAATCTGGATACATTTTATCGAGATTTCAAGGGTTCTCGTCAAGCGAAATAATCAGGGGGTATTTATGCTATTATAGGTATAATACCCCCTCTTCCGCATCACTGGTATTCCTTGAAAAGCCAAATACGATTTTGTTGATTTCCCTCTCACTTAATCAATATACTTATATATTACATATTAATGCATGCTCATTTTATGAATTCATCAATTAAGTTAGAACTGACCAAAATGAGACCAAAGCTCTCATCTAATCCTTTTGATAAAAATTAATTAAATTATTTCGGTCAGAATAGGCACTGAAACTGAATTTACTTAATTTAATTGATTTGGCCTTAAAATGTATAGTATTCTTATTTGCCATTTTATCTCTTGGACATCCCTGATTTAATTACTCAACTTATTCTTATGAATAATAAGTGCTTAGAATTATAAGAATTGAATCTCAAATGAAAATAACCGAATGATTGCCTTTTAGGCATCGATGGCATCAGTGGACGGCGCAATACTGGCCGAAGCCCATGGAATAGTCACCGATATGTTAACTGATTCTCAATTACCGCCTCACATATTGAGTGGTTTACGAGCTGTGGCGGCCCTGTTATTGCCTCCCAGTTTATCGTCAAGTCCTCGCAGAAGAGAGTCCATATATAGGGGAGCGAACGTCAAACATTCCAAAGGTTTGTTCACTCAATTAATATAAATAATAAGTTTTCTTTATTGTCAAATGCTTTTGGGATTTGTCGACAATATTTTTCATTATATCAATACTCATAATAAGAATTCCGTTCCTCACAAATAAAAGAGAGAATTCCAAACGGAAGACGATATGCACTCATATTATTAGAACAAAACAGATAGAAATTTCAGTCATTTCTCAGAGGGCTATATCTTATAAGTTATAGCATATCTGAAAGAGGCACAACCAAAGGGTAGGGATCAGCACAAGAATCTTATATCTGATAATTCTGTAAAATACAATCTCCCTTTTGCGCAGTCGTCCGCATTTTTAGCACAGGTTTAATATCAATTAAACAAAATTAAGCCGAAAAACCTGAGGGTATTCCGAAGAAATCCAAGGGCATATAGAAAATAACACCAGAATTCTTTTTAAATTAAATCGAGGTTAAATCAAGTTAACCCAGGTCTAAGTTTAACATATTTCTGATTTAGTTTAAAACTTTTTTTCGAGTAAAATATTACCGAAAACTAAATGAGTCGAACCCTTCAAAGCTTAGTGTATTTCAGAAATCGTAACTCAGGAATTATTGTGAGTATTCACCCTTGGTGATTCCTGATATAAGAAAGAGTCTTATATCAAGACTTTTTTAAACAAAATTTTTAATCCAAAAATTTAATTATTAACGTTTAAATTTGACGGAAAGAGGGGGAAACGTACACTTCCTCCAAGTCTGTTACGGCGAATGTCAACAAGCACATGGACAACGACAACTTCAGCCACTGGTATGCCAACTCTCGAACCCGAACCTTCCAGAAAAAGAAGCACAAGTTTTAGAAATTTAGCTCAAAGTCCTACTAATGTGACGCCTCCTCCGCTCCATAGGTATTACAAAAGCGATGTTTTATTAAAAATTGAGAGAAAGAGTAATTTGTTTGCTTTAAGTCCGGTTTCAGTGCCAATCAAAGCCAGATCGTATTCAACAACAGCCCTCCCAATGGGCACATTGGCGGCTCTTCAACACAGCCGGGAAAGACATGAAAAACTATTGTTATTTAGTGCGAGTGTTGAGAGCAGTTTTAATCCAAAACGGGATCAATTAGATGAGAGGGACGCAGACAATGAGACCACAGAAGATGAGACAAATAGTAGTGTTTCCATACATCAGAATATATTTCAACAAAAGAAGTTTTACCCTCGACTTAATTTAACGTCAGATTATGACAGTAGTAATGACTCTCCGAGTGGTAGTGACGCAACTCTTGACGAAAGCACAAGTATTGATACAAACGCTCGGAATAAGAATACAGAGTTTGCTTCAAATGAAATTATTTGTGAAAATAAGTCAAACGCTTTAAAAGATCGAAATCAAGACAAAAGCCAATGTGTTCTTTGCGGACACGAATCTAAAAGTAATCGATTGACAGATAAATCACCACTAATTCAGAAAAGTTGGCCTTTTTATGACCCGCCACCACCTATATCACCACAATTGGACAGTCAGGGTAGATATGTAGTGGATGGAACCATTTATGATCTTGAAGAATTAGCAACAGATCCGCTTTTATGTCGAATAAATGAATGGGATTATCCTATATTTGATTTAATGGCCAAAACAGGCGACACTATACTCAGCCAAATGTCATATCATGTCTTCTTAGAGGCCGGTCTTTTGGAGGCTTTCAAAATACCGATCCCTGAGTTTCTCAATTACTTCAGAGCTCTGGAAAAAGGATATAGAAATAAGCCCTGTATGTCATCTCCCTTTTTATTATTCTCAATAATTTAGCATGTCAATTTAAATATTTAGAAAAATACAAAGACTTATAGCTATAAACTATTTGGCAATTCTTTAGACAAACCATTAATTTATTCAAAAAATCCTAAAAACCTATAATTTTCAAACTATTGCCTGGATCATATTTTTGCTGACAGCTTTCCTCAGTTTCGCCGATATTCAACTTATTGTAATTCGTTTCAAATATTTCACAAACAATATGTTTCACTCATTTAATTAAACAATTTCTAAGTTGAGTGAAAAGAGGCGAACCTCACAATTGCCACTAAATATTCAGTTTTCATTTGAAGAAAAGTTTTTCTAAGTTTGAGTTTTAAATCAATTTATTTTTAGATCATAACCGAACGCATGCGGCGGACGTACTTCAAGGCGTTTATTATCTCACATCTCAACCGATTCCTGGTTTTGTACAAATCCCTACCGATTCTACTGATTCCCCTTTGCATAAGACATCGATCGGTCCTTTACCTCAGAGTTATGTCAAACATATAACAGTTTGTGAAGAAACATATGGCATAATAGGAGCCAATTATCCGGCGCTCGAACTTATGGCACTCTATACCTCAGCAGCAATGCACGACTTCGATCATCCAGGTTAGTTCCTTAACAAATAGTATTGTATTCAATAGAAATACTAACATTGGGACACTCAGGTCGGACAAATGCGTTCCTTGTGGCCACCTATGCCTCTCAGGTATTTCTTAGAATAATTGTATTTAATCTAATATTTAATGTAATTCACAGGCAATCCTATATAATGATAGGTCTGTGTTGGAGAACCACCATGCTGCCGCTGCTTGGAGTCTATTTCTTTCTAAACCTGAATATAATTGGTTGAGACATCTCGATAGGGCTGAGTTCAAGAGATTCAGATTTCTAGTCATTGAGTTCATACTCGCAACTGATCTTAAAAGACATTTTGAAATTTTAGCCGAATTTAATGCAAAAGTATTGCAATTTAGAGTCATTTGATTTCTTAATTGACTTCACATCATTTGCCTTCAGGTCAATGAAGAGGACTCGACAGGTGTAGACTGGTTTGCGGAAACTGATAGACTCCTAATAATGGAAATGTCCATAAAGTTGGCTGATATTAATGGTCCCTTAAAAGTGTTTGATATTCATCAACAATGGACACATAGAATCGCTGAAGAGTTTTATGAACAGGGCGATGAAGAGGAGCAACTTGGTCTTCCTATTTCACCGTATATGGATCGAAGAAATCCTCAATTGGCTAAATTACAGGAATCATTTATCAACCACTTAGTGGGGCCGTTATGTAATGCTTATGGAGAGGCTGGTCTTTTGCCAGGAATCTGGGAATACCAGGACTCCATTTCTTTTGACGAATGCGAACAATCCGAGGACAGTCGCAAAAATGTGACTGAACCCAACCAAAAATCATGTATGTCCTAGTTTCAATTAACAACTTTAATTTGTTTTTAAAATTTTGATTTTCAGCATTGGATCAGAAAACTAGAGTCAGAAAAGTGAGTTGTCTTCAGACACGACATCTTCAAGAAAATTATGAGTTTTGGATAAATGTTCTCAAAGAGAGAAGGAATACGCATTCAATGCAATCCTCTCCTAATATAAGTAGTGATGACTCGAGTACTCCAGTCATAACTCAGAACACTCTCGAAGAGATCATTGAAGCGGAAGAGAATCAGAGCCAAGGGAGCAATTATAGCGGAACCGGTCTGTCCACAGCTTAAGCTCGACCATCAATTGACCAAAATTCCGATAATTGTTTTTATTAGATCTGTGATACAGAGGTTCCCAAACGAGACCAAAGAGTTGACCAAAAATAATAGGATAACCCAATTGTGATTATCGAGTTATGGTGAACCCATCAACAATTTGTGAGCTTCTATTCCTATTCACTAAACTTATGTCTTATCTCCAAAATGGCATAAAATGGTATAATTTTTGTGATAGAAATCCTTCATTACTGCGATTAAGCGCTAAAATTCAATGAATCGACCATTTCTTCCATTAATTCCATAATAGTTTTTAAAATGTATTTTAAATCATTTGAA
This sequence comes from Oribatida sp. Gr-Ori-00743, assembly GCA_034699325.1. NCBI lineage: Eukaryota > Metazoa > Arthropoda > Arachnida > Sarcoptiformes > Oribatida sp. Gr-Ori-00743. The sequence goes on along the minus strand of JAQIYB010000447.1, from coordinate 6,624 downwards.
TTAAACGAAACCCTTTGGAATGTTTCGTCATTTGTTTAAATCAAATCAACTTTCAAGATATGCTGTGCCTGAGTCCGCAAATTGTTTCCAATTCACAAAATTCTATAAATTGAATCCAAACCTGTAGTCTATCATAAGAATAGATGTCATAAAGTGGTTGTCTTCATATCAATCAAAAGCCAATCAATTTATTGGTTAATCAAAATAAAAATGAGATAAAATTTATTTTCGAGCTCTAAAACTTTGATAGGTATCTATTTAACCGGAATCGAACAGAGTGACCAATCAGATGGCGGCCGGTAATCAAAAATGTCTGGACGTTCTTCACGGACTCGTTTAAACCAATACTGTATAAAATCGTATTGCAAACAGTTTTCACTGTATATGATGTGCTGTAATGCAAGGGCTGCGTCCATGTCTTCTCGCGATATGTTTGCGCTGTTTAACAGATGACAACATTTTATTGATTTATTTTGAATAAAAGATAAAATAATTTTAATCGTTAAAAAGTGAGAAATACGGACCCATTTATATAGAAGTCATATAAAAATATAGGCGAAGAGGAAGCACTGAGGAAACTGTCATTTGAGGTCTCGTCTAAATTTGATTCTAATGTCTGATTGCAATCTGAATATTCATTAAATGACTCGATTTGATTATCTGATCCAAATAGAGATATGCCATCAGAAGAATTGATACTTAATTTTGATATTTGACTTATTAATTGACGGCTTTGATCGTCAAAACTTTGAGAATTCAATAAATTCTGTTCTTTTGAAGATTTTGTGTCCAAATCCTGTATTCAAATAAAACATTAATTTAAAAAACGGTGGAAAACATCAGTTCATACGTAATAAATGTGTTGTAAATGTCTTTCCAATTGAATGAGCGCTTCTTCTGAAGTCAAATCGATTCGGGTTTTGAGAAAAGGCCAATATTCCTCCCAATTGATTTCCATGTCTTTGCATAGATTTCGACAAATCCTTTCCAATCCCTTTCGTGGATCGGAGAGTCGTATATTTCTTTCGTTTGGAGTCCTTTTAAGTGGACTTTTAAGGGTTTTATACAATTTTTCTGCCTGTTTTGGAGACATAGGACCGGCCACAGCCGCCACTTCTCCATTAAAATCAATCGCTTCTACCCTTCCCTGAACAGGTTTGCAGATTTGTGCCGTGAAATCATCTCTGATTAAAGGTATATAAATCTGTGCCTCAAATAATTTAAGTATTTCCTTTTTGAGCCCATTATCTCCTTTTCGCTCACAAATCACTTCTATTGGCCTTTTGTCGAATTTGTTAGCCTTTTCGGTATCACATTGAGGATAACTCAAGAGAATGGCTATCGCTTCCATTGAACCCCATTTACAACCAAAATGTAAGGGAGTGTCGCATAACTTCAATTAAATAAGAAATTAATTACTTTTGTTAACCACTTGTTGAGGACTCACCGCTTTCTCACTGCAGGGAGTATTCAAATACAGGTCTAAAGAAAATTTGATTCGATTTTCAGTGATATCATTGACATCGAAAGGAAACAATAGTTTCCAAAATTGTTTGTCTGAAATTGTGTTGAGAATAAACCGAAGGATTTCATGTTTGTTGGCTTTGGCTGCGATATGACAGGCATTATAACGCGGCCCTTCCATTAAGATTGAAGGCGTGTCACCGCTGCCCAACAAATATCTTGGATTAGTTCGAACCAATTGTTGGACAACAGAACAATCGCCGCTTTCGATGGCTCTCTTCAGTTTTGACAGTTCTCTCGGATGTAATCCACTGAATGGACTCAAAATCTTTTCTATGTTTTTATTGTTTTGATTTTGATCACAAGATTCGACTTCTTTACTGATTATCACAGTTTGTGAGAACTCATTCGCGTCATTAAAGGTTTGGAAGGGCTTACAACGGGAGCCCTTGTATTTCCTGAGCGCTTCAAACGCCTCTTTCATATCTTCAAAAACTAATTTAATGTCTTTACCGACAAAAAAATTAAATGCATTAATTATTGTCAAATCGGGCCATAAGTTAGTCTTTTATTAATACTATCTATAAATTAGATATTAATTATGGTTTATATGTCTTTTTCTAACTACTAATGGTATACTATAGTACTCAAATACTATAGTATTTGAATGTGGTCAACTTGGTTCTTTTAGTAATTTGATGGATTAATCTATTAAAACTAAAATCGATGGCCTCCTCATTAAACTGGACTCAAAAAGGAGATCCATATCTCAATGATTAAATTTTGGGCATTTGTTTACTCTTTGTGTTTACTTTGGCCATCGATGGCAAACAAAACGACAATTTATTAGACAAACCTCCATCTCTTTCGATATCCGATGGAAGAGAAACGCCATAAAACTGCTGTTTATTGCTGTGATCCGTGTTTTCTATGTTTGCCATCAATTTCTGGAACTTTTGTTAAAACGTGAATCAAATAAATCACAGAAAACTAAACAACAATTGAAAGAAAACTTATTGAAAACAAACTGTAATTTCAAATAATGTAAACAAAACGTTGAGTGACGTCATCACTGATGTAACCTATCATGTGATCGATTGCTGCCATCGGAAGACATTTTGGTTTGAATTTAGACCAAAACAATCAAACAATTAATTGATTTGCAATTAATTGTCATAAAGTTATTGATTGGCAATAGATTTGCTCTTTGATTGTCAACGAAAAGAAGTAGATTTCCTTCTTTTCGTAATTTTAGTCAAACTCTTCTTATTTACCAAAAAATTTGAGTCAAAAATAATTTATTGAAAAAACAAATTTCAAAATACGTTTGATTTGAGAGAAAATGGAATTAATTGAATAAAAACAGAATGTCTTATAAGATAAAAATAGAAGAGCTCTTCGCTCGGAATCGCTTCCAATATTTGTCTTTAATTAATAATAATAATAATAAAGTGAAAGAATCGAGAAATGGATCGATCGGTGACTTCATCGCAATTGCAGTCAAACTCGAGTCAAAGCAAATCATTGATACAATCGGTAACCGATCCGTCAGTTAGTGGTCGACAGCAAAACAGATATAACTCAAGTCGTCGTCGCAATGACTTCAATAACAAAAACGTTTCTAAAAATACGCCAAATATTACTCAACGTCAGCCCCAGTCGAGAGGGAGTCGTCCCAAAGGTTCGGGGTCTGGCGCTGGTAACTCTCATCTATGGGCGGATCACTTGAATCAAAGCTCTTCTGAAAAACTGAGCGAAAAATCAGAAAATAAGAAACTCTTTGGTCCGAAGAAACATAATTTGAATCATTTGCTTAACTTTACGTTTGATTCGAGAGAACAGGCGTTTAATGAGCGCAGAGGCGACAGAAGAGGTCGTTGGACTGTTCGGTATAACAAAGAGCACTTCCTTCAGGCCAACTGTCAGTTCGTTGTCAATGATTTGAACGATTATTCGATTCACAGCTCAGATCCGGACACTTGTGTCGACTGGAATTCAATCGAAGAAATCCGTTTCAATAGTCTGACGGCCGAAACTTATTGTCCAATTTGTTTGGACAGTCCGGTGGCTCCTAAGATGACCCGATGCGGACACATATACTGCTGGTCCTGTGTTTTGCATTACCTGTCACTGAGTGACCAGAAATGGCGCAAATGTCCGATTTGTTTCGACTCCATTCAATCGGAAGACTTGAAAACCGTTTCTTCCATTAATAAAATCGATTACAAAATCGGAGATTTCATTGATTTGACTTTAATGAAGCGAAAGAAAGGCTCCACTATTGCCAGTCCTGTCCTTCTTTACGACAACAATCAAAACTGCGTCAATCAAAAGTTCGAGCCCTTAGACGGCGATCCGATTATCAGTTCTTATCAAAAAATACTGATCGCATCACCGGATCAGGTGTTGAACCAAATCATTGAACGCGAACGCAATCAACTCACGATTCAAATGATTGCCGATAAGGACACCCCTGAAGTCTGCTTTATTGAGACCGCTTTGAATCAACTAAAGAATAGGGAGGACTCACTTTTGAAGCGATGCCAACTCAAAGAAATCGAGAAATCAATCGATAAGAATGAAGAGCAGAGAAACGAAGGAAATAATGATTTCTATTACTTCTATCAGTCATCGGACGGACAATACATTTATTTGCATTCACTTAATGTCCGGATTTTGAAACACGAATTCGGAAATTTGGAGAACTGTCCGAACAAAATATGCGCCAAAATTATTGAAACCGAATGGGAGTCGATGTCAGAAGAGGCGCGTAAACGGCACAGGTATCTGCAGCACCTGCCCCTCACCTGCGAATTCAGAATTGTTGAGCTCGAGTTTAATACAGAACTCATTTCGAATAAAACTCTCGAAATTTTCAGACCTGAGGTTATTCGCAGACAAAAGACGAGATCAAAACGTGCGCGAGAAGAGAGACGACGGGAGCGACATATTCAAGTCGAGCAAAACAAACGAATTCATGGCATATATCCGCGCCCTAAGTATCTGTTGGATAATCGACAACAGTTTCCGGTTTATAACGACGGCACAGATGGTCAACGCTCTCCCTCTCCGCTCTATTCTTCAGAATCGTCGACAGTTGACCTCCCAATCAACTTAACCAAAGATAGTTCGACGGATTATGGCTGCAGTCCTCCACTCGAAGATGAGTTTCCGTCTTTTGCAGCGATGCTTCGCGAAGGAAAAGCAAAACCAGAGATCCCGAAGAACTTCAATGCAATAAACGAGTTCCAAAATAATGACTCAGAAGACGAATACCAGCGCCCGGTCTATAACTATTCACTTTGCGATGCATTTGAAGCGGCGCTCGAACTCAAAACTACTGTCCCTCAGAAAGACTGCGATATCAAAAAGAGCGGATCAAAGAAAAAGAAGAACAAACCGAAGCTTCTGATGAGCACTGGAATGAAACGCTCCTATTAATGGTTGGCTTCCCTTTTATTCAATCAGATAATTATGGGTTAATTGTTGTCTTAATTCTAATATTTAATCCAATGTTTAAGTAGTGAAACAAAAGTATAGCAACGCTTGACTTTAATGCAAACAACAGTTAATCAGTAAACTGTCGACTCTCTAAATATCTCAACTTTTTTGTCATTTTTACTATTTATTGATTTATAAATTTGTTTCAAATCAAAGTATTTTAAGTTTTGTTTCCGACTATTAATTTGATTGCTATTTGAAGTCTAATTATCTTTTTTTCTCTAATGTTTTTATTTGCGTCTAAATTGCATTAAACTATAGTCTAAGTGACGCTTATATTAATTGATTATAAAATGTCTAAAATCTTGAATTATAATCATTAGAATTAATAAACTTCTTCGTCAAAGAACTGATGAAATGGAAATTCTAAAGAAATAAAAGAAAATAAAAATTAAAAATGAAATTAAATTTGTTTGAAACTAACCGTTAGAATAACGAAAAATATCAATAAATATGTGGCGATCGCCAGAGAGACGAAGAGATCGAAAATGGCGGGCTTCACACTATGGACCATATTATGGACAATCAGTCAGTTATTTAGATCTCAATATTGAGTGACTCACTTATAAATGTTGAGAATGGCTTCAGTCGGCTCATAGAAGACCAGTTCGTTTGCTTTGGGATCTACTTTGAGGTGAATGAGTTCGACATCAGAGACGTATCGACGCATTATTTGCTCCAAAATCTTTACAAACGAAGAACTTTCTATTTGTGAACCCTTTTGAGTACTGGAGACCAACTGTTGAGCTCTCGATTGACGACTCATTTGGAATAATAAGGATTTGACGAATGATTTCGAAACTTTCGATTCAGAATCAAATAAATTGAAATCAAATTCTTTGAATAACTGTCGAGAAATTGCTTCAGAAATCAGATTTATATTCGAATACAAAGGATCTAAAAGTTTTTCTTCGAAGACATCTGTCATTGACTTCCGTCGCAAAGATTTGTGTGAAGATAGCGATGAAAGAGTGAAAGCAAACAATCGTCTTATACTAAACCGTTCCTAAAATTTAATAAAATCGATATGAGATGAAAGGACAGTCGTATCTTACGTGTTCCCACGATAACGATTCTTCCGCTAAATTAATTTTCTTGTGAATCATTGAAACGTTAAACGATTCAGACGTCGATTTAGCGGCGATTTGTTTTAAATCATTAAATAGTTTGGAAGCGGGAGAGCCTTCTTTAGGTGGTTTCGATACGTGCATATATAGGCCATTAGTGGACTCGCTTTCTGCCAACGAATCCAAACATATTGTGAACAGAGAATCGCTCAGAAGATTGTTATCGCTATCCATCTGATTGTCGATCCACTTCTTAGTTCCCAAATAATTGAATTTTCCGGCGCCGGACAACACAAAAAGCAAATTCACTTTGGGCTGAGTTTTTGGATTCGAGTAGAGTTTAGAGAAGAGTCGCATCAGTTCCAACATAACAACAACTCCGCTGCCATTGGAATCGGCGCCAAAAGACAAAGACTTGAATCGGAAAACATTAAATAATTAGGCGAAAGCTAAAGGCGTTAAATACTGACCGGTGCTATACTAAAAGCATCGTAGTGTGCGACCAAAGCAATTGTTGGCATTTGGTCCTCAATTCCAGCGCCGATTAGTTTTCCCTAAAATACCAAAAGTTAATAATTAGACGAATGTCTCA
>JAQIYB010000446.1:0-11599 GCA_034699325.1 Oribatida sp. Gr-Ori-00743 | reverse complement strand
AGGAAGCGTTTGAATCGTTCCAAGAAAAAGAACTCTTAAATCAGAAACAAAGGCCTAATTTTGAGCCAACCGTCGAGTCATTGGCAGATACTCTTAAAAACACAAACATTTAATTATAAATATTTTATTTTTCATTTGAATATTTCAAACATTTATTTCAAACTTTAAACCAATAAAAATAAAACCAAATTAAAAGATATTTTGGTTTTATTTGTCTAATCATTATTTGAAGATTAAGAACTGATATGAATTCCTGCAATAATTGCAATATTCCTCTGTTAGAGTTCCCATCGTTACCTACAAATCCTCCGTCTCTTACACTTTGTTTTTATCCTTTTTGTTAATTGTTTTGAACCCAATTATAATTGTAATCCAATTGTCGTTATATTAAATCGATTTTTAATAAATTTCCGAATAATTAAAATAAAAGTATTTCTAAAAAAGTAATGTTTTGATAATGAAATCCGATTTGAATCCGAATACTTTGAAAAACGTTTTCTAACATATAATCAATGATTTTACAGAAAATATGGGTTTAATTGAATTTTTCTGATAGAAGTTTGAACGTGGAATTGAAGAAAATGAAGCTAGTATGACTGAAACCGTGAGTAATACTGAAGTGTCGCTTCACATCCTCATACAAATTGGGATCGATTTCATGGGAGAGTTGGTGCAGTTTCTTTCCCATGTATAGGAAAAGCAGCCAACTGGCCATCATTCCTGTCCGTTGCAGATGGTATTCCCCGAATATTTGTTTAGAGACCAGGAATACGTCGTCTGTCATCGATTCGATATCTCTCCAATCAATGGTTTCCAACTTCCCTGCGCTCCGGAGAACCAATTCATGATATTTAAAGTATAAAGAGTTACGAAAATTTGCAAACTTTTCGTAATCTATGTTTGAATCCAAATTCAGTTCACATTTAAGACAATTGCAGTGACTTATGAAGAATCTCTTCTTCATATCGATTAGTCGCTCGGCTTTATTCTGATCCAAATCCACAAAATTCGTAGTGATTTGTGTGCCGACAGCTAATTGTTTGAGTGCTCGCAATTGGAGGGAAAGACCTCAATATAAGACAATAAGATTTTAACCAATTCTGGGTATAATTGGTTTAAAGACATACCATTTGTAATGATTCCTGAGTTGGGAACACACGAGTGACTAACAGATTGCATCTGAGGATAGAGTCCTAATCCGACGCTAACAATGAGTGCCGTCCAATCAAATATTGCCCAGTCTTTAGTCGGTGCACAGGACTCAAATTGGAGGGCCGCCCGACTGTACCGGACTATTGCAAACCATCGAAGAAGTTCTTTGCGATCAAAACTAAGTCCATAATCGTTGAAGTGATTGCAAATCGGATAAAAGGCAACCAAGAAATCGATGTCTTTTGTTAGTCCTTCAAAATCGACTTCAATGTCTTTGAGGCAAACATCGGATCCGTCGGGTAATCGATAATTTCGTGTCAGAAAACTCGGATCTGATTTAATGGTTAGCCATAAACGGATTAAAAGCATTTCATCAGCGGAACACTCTTTGGCTTTGAATTTGTTGCGGCCCAAGACTTGGCACTCATTCTTGTGATACTTCCAATCGTTTCGCTGACAACTTCTTCCGCAATAATACATTTGACGACAATTGGAGCACTTCTTAAGGGATTCGTTTCTTTGGAGACAATGGTCGCAATACAATGCCTTCAAATGTGGCAAAATTATATAAACGACAGGACTTATATCGAAGATAACATCTCCGATACTCAACGGCTTCAATGTCGACAAATTGTGGGCCATTTCTTCAGACAATCAAAAACTGAATTAAATTTATTTTCAAATCAATTGAAAACATTTAACTTTTGATACTAAAATTACGTCAAATTACGAGTCATTCAAATCATATTTGTTTTCATTATTTCAAATGACAACAAATAAGGCATTTCTGCGATATTTTTGACGTAAATGTGTATCACTTTTGTGGCCAAACGTCTCATATGAGACGCATATGAAATGCATTTCAACTCATATTTTGTATAAATTGAATCACTATTTGATTCAAACGTTCAATTCATTCATAAGAAGATATCTTCTGTTTTAAGATAGTTTTGTCGTATTATTTGTCAAATTTAAAAATATAAGACTTTTATTCATAAAATCAAATGAAAAATTATTGAATTAATTTGGAAACACAAAATGTGCATGATTATTCAAATTCAGTTCACAGAAAAATAGATAATTAGCGTAAGAATGACCAGAATTATTGCAAATATGATGACAATCATTAGCCGCTTCTTTCGAGCCTTTTTCTGAATTATTGTAAAATCTATTAAATGATTGGACTTGAAGTTAATTGAGCAAGGTTACCTGATATTCGCGTGCATTTTGAATCTGTTGACGGCCCTCCTCGACCATCACTTCTGCTGACTCGACATTGCCTTCAATGCTGTCAAAGAGGCTCTGCTGGTCGTAAACCATTTTAGCCAAGTCTTGGAATATTTGGTTGACGTCAACAATGTTTGACTCCAATTGTCTGACGGCTTCGTTTTGTTCTTCAGCCAATTTCATTCGATTTGTCTCCTCTTCTTCGGCAGTCATTTGTTGTTGCATTTGAGGGATCGGCTCTTCTTTAAAGGAAAGAGTAGTCGACTCGAAGTTGTACTCATCGTTGACATGAAATGGGTTCTGAAATGTGTCTCAAAAATGAGATAATTGTCATTAGATATGAGTTATTCCTTACATTTGATTTGATATCTGGTTTTGGGACGAATTGTCTGACTCTTTGAGTGGCGTTTATTTGAATTTCTTGGAACCTCTGGAGGACATCAGAGAAGTCACTCCTAATCTTTTGACACAAGAATTTTCTTTCGCTCTGAAAGATAGTGAATCAGTTCAACGAATTGTTTGAATTGATGTCAAACCAATTGATTGGAGTCAGTGGTCGGCGTCAGTCGCGTCAGTTCTTTAACATCTCGGTTACAATCTTTGGCCAATTGGTTGGTCTCCACTTCCAGTGATTTCCTTTCAAATCAAATATAATTTTAGAGCCGATTATCTTAACATTTAATAATTATTTACAAATGTGTCCGAAGATGATCATTGTCTTCAACTGATCCCAATTTATTGACCACTCTTTGCAGTGTATTCACTGAATTAATTGGAAAATTAATATTTCATTGAAATAAAGTTCAATTTATTAGAAAATTTGCGAAAACAATAAGTATTCTGTAATTCACGCGAAAAGCGTTTAGTTTTGTCCTTATTTTGAACACAAATTAAAATCAAAGTCTTTTCAGAGAACAGTCTATCAGAAGAGATGACCAGATTTCATGAAAGTAGAGCCAGTGGTCATCACAATCATGGAGAAGAGGGAGATTCAGAAGGAGAAGAAGCTATCGCGAAGGTTGTGGAAAAGGTTGCATGGTGTATCTGCGCTGGTGTTATATGTTATGCCCTCTACAAACATTTCAATGGAACGGCTACAGTGACGGATATATCGAATGCCAGCCCCAGTCCCAGTCCCGCAAATTAAAGTTTAGTCAAAAGAGTATCTCAAATGCTTTCCCAAAATTTTGATTCAATTCTGATATAAATAACTCAAAACGAATACAAATTATATGAAAAATAAAATATAACCGAAAAAGTTATCGTTTAGTCCTTCAGTTCATTAGTAATGTTAAGAATTGAATCATTACTAATAATCTTAGTCAAGGAGTCCCTCGAAGTGACTTCAGGGGTCAAAGGGTAGGTTTCCACAAATTTGCCAAAAACCTAGGGGATTTTTGATGAAACAATAGCGGGCCGTTCTCTATGTCTTTTTACCGCAAAGCCTCACGGCTTTGGGCTGACCCTCCTACCCCATTGGCCTTCACTGCTCTAAGAAAACCTACTGTGTTAGACTAACTTGCTAACCGTTAGCTAGTGGCGTTCGCTAGTAGCGAAATAAGCGCCTATTAATCCCGATTTATGAAATGTTTAACTGAGTTTATTTAACAAGAATCAATTTAAGTATTCAAATTATATATTGACTGTCAGACTAACACCTCTGGGAGTGGAAGAAGTGGACAAACCCTTAATATGTTTACACAAACTTTGCATAATTGGGAAATAGAAATTTGAAATAAACATCTGAAAAGTGAAGGAAATTCTTACCATTATTTGAGATCTTTTGAATATTAGCCACCAATTGATTGTAAAGAGTAGAGAACTCATTCATTTGGGTAATAGATTCGTAAAATTATTAAAAAATAGTAAATATGATATGAAATGAGACGAAACATAAAATACTTTGAAACCACTGTTGAGTATAAATATGTGGTGAGTCTCACACTTTGTAACGCAAATTAATTTTGATTTTAACACAAGTTTTAACACAAAACTACTAAAAACAGTTAATATTGAGAGAAAAAACTATAAACGAAAGGCAAATGACTCGAGAAAAATCAAAATTGATATAAATCTGAATAAAAATCCACTTTTATATTGTATTAAAACGAAACTAATCATTGAAACTAATACTGCAATCAATGCTATCGTATTAACGAATTGGTTGTCAGTGAAACCTGAATAACTCCGGTGCAAAAAGTATAGCTGTTATGACATACGTCAGACACAATTTGCACGAATATTCCACTCCTGTGTTATAGTCTGTGCAGTCATTAAAAGAGCGATAAAAAGTAATTTATAATTAGATTTGAAAGGACTGTTGTTTACTTCAACTATTGATCAAACGTTTTGTTGTAATCATTGAAAATTGAGTTATAAAACAAACTTATCTTTTGCTCAAAAGAGTGAATCAACAAAACATTGAATCAAAGTTTGCAAACAATTCCTAATTCATTGAATGGACGGACAAATCGTTTTTATCAGATTTTAATTGAAATCTAAAAATATTTTTACATCAAATATAAGTATTGTTTTGCAAAACTCCAAAAATATTCGTTTGGAAATCACAACTGTTTTTTAGGCAAACCCTCAGTTCATTACATAGAAGTCAATTAAAACGCTATTCCCATAGGTTTCCCAAAACCCGATTGAGTCTTACGTTTCAACAAAATTAGAAAATCTTAAATCAATCACTAATTCGTGAGAAATACTAAAAATATAAATACTTTTCGCGAAATTGTGAAACAAATTGAAGAGAAAAATAAAAATATGTTTTAATCTCTAATTAAAGCGAAAGTCGAGAGAAATAATCAAAACAAACGATGAGTTTATTTGATTACCGAATAATTCATTGGGAGCTCAGCATTTTGAAGACATTCTCATAGATGGAGAAGTTGAGTGCCGTAACGACCGCCGCTTTCATGAGACTCGGAGTCAGACCCTTATAGAAGGCAAAGATGTTTTCTTGGCGTAAGGTCTTCATAACACAGTCAATGGTTCCGTTATAACTGCTAACAGCGCCGAACCCGCGCCGTGAGTTCTGAAAGCCTTCCACCTGAAGACGTTTCTTAATCAAGTCTAAGGGATAAACGGCCAACTTTGCGGACATACCGGAGACAGCACCGCAACACAGGGTCTTCTCAAAGAACAACAGTTTTTGCATATTATTGCTTTGATTTTGGTATTGAGAGGAGTGTTGTTCGAGATATCTGTCCCAAAAGTTTATGGTTATATTGTAAACTGCAAACTGAATGCCAGTGAAGGGTCCGATTTGCATAAGTGTCGGCAAAAGTCCCCGAAACAGTCCTCTATAGCCATCAGAGCGGAAGATCTTCTTAAAGGCATTCGGTGTCGAAGTGTAGGTCTTTGGCTCCGATTGGGCTATAATTCGCGTTCGGATCACATCTAACGGATGAATGACAAGAGTGGCGCTCACGCCAGACATTGAACCGCATAATAAGTGCACTACAGGTTGGTGTCGGTGTCCCATATTCTTCATGAGTGCAGAGTTGTTCACAATTTGTGTGTATAACTCGAAGGATGAGAATTGAATCATACCGTAAACACAGGACAATAGTTGAGCGCAGAGGTGTCCCTTCCATAAGGCTGTGAGCCCTTCTTCTGCGACAATAGTTTTGACGCATTGCGGTATTGATTTGTATTTGGAAACTTTACTCTTGGTATTAATGGGCTCTATTTGCAGCTGAAATCTAATCTTTATTACGTCGAAGGGTTGACACAAGAATCGGGTGAAAACACCGCTTATGGCACCGGCCTCTACGTGATGCAAACTGACGCCTGAGCGCCGTTTGTCCATTGGATTGTAACCAATCATTGTATGCAATGTCTTCGGACATCAAAATCATTGATTTATTGCTCGTAGAGTTTGGTTACGGTTTACGTCTCAAATGACTTTCAAACGATCTTCAAATCAGATGCGAACTAATATTTAATTTAATTTATTTTATGCTTTGAATACAAAACTGTGTAAATTCAGTCAAAATATCAGTTTTAATGTTTAATCAGATAAGTATTGAAAGTGAAATTAAACCCGTTTTTAATGACAAACAAAGTTATCGTTGAATTCAATCACATATTTCTATGCAATCGATTGTAAACAAACTTTTTCGCAATCATTCAAATTGTTTCCCAAAAAGTCATTTGATTTCAGTCCACAAATGACGGCAAACAAAACAACCTTTTTATAAATAGTAAACAAGATCATAATTATCTCCTTTATTTAGCCAAAAATTGTTTACCCATCTACATTTTTAGTTAAAACACGTGAATTTTTAAATCTAAACAAGTTGCATTATCTTTAGATGGTAACCATGAAGACATGATTGTTGTTTGAAGTCACGTGATTTGCACTGAAAACACAGACATTGAAAATGTGATATAAAACTTAAATAAATCATAATTTTTAATTAAATCTAATTATGTTTAAAACATGCAAAACTCATCGAAGTTATTTACAGTCGCTCTCAAAGTCTAATCTCTTGAAACTTTTGAAAATTTATCCGAAAGGCCAGGGATTTAGTCAATTGTTCGGCGAATCAAAGCCATCAATAAATCAATTGAAGTCTCGAAACAATGATTACCTCAAATGCAAATCATATTCAACTGAAGTCAAAGAAGTAAATAACAATCAACTAATCGAAGAGCAGATAAACCAATTGAGCTCAAGTAATAATCTTCTGTTATTCTGTCCCAAATGGCGCCAAATGTATGATGTCTTCTACAGCGGAGCTCAGCCGCAAATTCAACACCAATTAAATCATAAGCCAAACAAAGAGTCTTCAACTGATTTAAATGATAATAATGTGAATATTGAGGACAAACCCGTGAATTTGTTAAACACTTGCGAAGAATGGAAACCAATTGAGCGGTTAAAGAGCCAAACATTGTTTAAATATTACTCACAATTATCTAAACTAAGATTAACCGGTATTTCAGTCTGTTTTCCATCATTTGATTCTGTCTTTTGTTTACTTAAGTGTTGTACTCTTAGGTTTGGTTGTGTTGACCACTCTTTCGGGCTATTATATGGGTCTTCATTCGCCTCTGGACTGGTCGATACTGACGGCCACTCTTTTGGGAACAGCACTTACTTCAGGATCGGCCACAACTATCAATCAATTATTAGAGATTCCGTTTGACTCCCAAATGAAGAGAACTCAGAACCGACCCCTCGTTTTGGGTCGAATCACTCCATTACATGCTTCTGGTTTTGCAGCTTTTTCAGGAGTGGCGGGTCTATCCCTGCTTTCTTATGTCAACCCATTGACGGCAGCATTGGGCGCCACAAACCTTATCCTTTACTCTTTCATCTATACTCCAATGAAAAGGGCCCACATAGCAAACACATGGGTGGGCGCTATTGTTGGTGCAATACCTCCCGTTATGGGCTTCACTGCAGTCAACAATTATATTGGTATTGACTTCGACTCGCATTCAATTCATTTATTTCTTATTTTGATAGATATGTCTGCAATACTAATGGGTTTACTCCTCTATTCGTGGCAATTCCCGCACTTCAACGCTCTGTCCTGGAATATGAGACACGAGTACGCGAGGGCTGGCTTTCGAATGATGTCCGTCACTGAACCCAAACTATGTCTGAATACAGCACTGAGACACTCCTGTCTTATAGTGATTTACAGTACTCTTATGTGTACAACACTCACGACATGGACCTTTGGGTTGGACTCACTGCCAATAAACCTATATTTAGTATACCTGTCCTGGAAGTTCCGCTCCAATCCGGACGCAAAGTCATCCCGAAAGTTGTTTATGTATTCTTTGATTCACTTACCGTTTGTTATACTCTTAATGTGTATCAGCAAAAGGAGAGACAATCAAAACAAAGCTATTCTTTGATTTAATTTATTGTATTTTTAGTTAGAATTTTGAAATTATTTAAATTAAATGTTTTGATTAAATCTCTGTTTTATCGAAATTTGTTCTGAGTTTTTGAAATCATAAATAGTTTTAATTGTAATAAAGATTTAGTTTATTATCATTTTTGTGTTATTTTGAGTGATTGGAGACCACTCCAAACGGATTCCTTCCCTTATTTTTTGTAAACTTGTTCTTTTGTAAACTAACCACAACTCAATTCATATGTGATTTATATCAACCGAAGTCTAATTGTTTTATATTGAATTTGCATCAATTGATCGCTTTTTGAGACCCAATTAATGAAATTTAATAATTGATTTCAAAATTAGTTTAACAGAATAATATTCCTATTGTAATCTTGCAATATGCCTGACATACATCCGAGGAAACATATGTCAGAAAAGGGTTCTATAAATTTGTGGTTATCTCTCATCTAATGCTATAATTCAGATCATATTATTAAATATGATTTTATTTCTGATAATCGTTTGCATCGGTTTTATTAATTGCAATGAATTTACTTTTAATGACTGCGGAGGAACTGATCAGTCACTCAAGATATCTGACATCAAAGTAGTTCCCGACCCCTTCGTATACCCGAGTAATTAATTATATTAAAATCAATTTTATAAAATAAATATTTGTTTAATTTTTAGTGGACGTTGATTTAAATCTGAACCTGGATCTCTTTAAAGACATTCCACGCGAAAGTTCTGTTAAAATAACAGCCAGGAAGATAAGTCCTCAGAGTGTGTCAATTCCTTGCATATTTGGGAATTGGATCATGGTAATATTTTACATGTACTGAATTTAAAATGTGATCTTTATATTTGATTGAAGCCCTCATACATACTGTGGTTTTTGGGAAAAACTACTTCATTTACCCCTTTCCGAATGCCCACTAACAGCTGGTAATTATTCCTACTACTTTGCAGTTCCCTTGCCAAGATCTGATCTCATGCCGTTCTTAATGCCTATCCTCAAAATAAGTCATTTCTGAGCGAATTTTGTTGTTTATACATTTTATTTGAACAGGGTCGTTATGGCGTTAGTTTGAGTTTTTACAATGAAACCACCAAGGAGAGTTATGGCTGCACCAATTTCAGTTTCGTTGTTAAAACAGAATAAGTATTTGAAAGGGTTTTCAAAATTCTAAACCATTTTATTGAAAATCAATTTTAATTCAAATTTATTAAAATCAAAAACAAATAAAATTATCGTTTAATTTGAATAATTGTTTTTAAATATAAATTTAAATAAACTTAATTTAACAAAACATTGTGCTGAGCAAAGCGCCTGCCTCTTAAAATTTAATTAAAGTAACAATTTATTTTATCCCAAAAATCGACCTAGGATCCTGTGCTAATTATGAATGTGAAAAAGTCATATGTTTTTAAATTTTCAGTCATACGATTAAAAAATGATGCTCTTATTTGTAACCAGGGTAAATTATAGATCGATTTTGTATCACAATTTTGGTACATTTTTTAATGAGCTACCGGATAGGTTATCTAGGCTGAATATCCTCATTGTTATCATGCATTAAAGGACATGCATCCGAGGACAGTGATCAAAACCGTATATATTTGTGGGTATCTCTCATTCCGAGCCATTAATTGTTGTTTTTATTCTAAATTAGATTTTATTATTAAATATGATTTTATTTCTGATAATCGTTTGCATCGGTTTTATTAATTGCAATGAATTTGCTTCCAGTGATTGCGGAGGAACTGATCCGTCACTCAAAATATCTGACATCAAAGTGATTCCCCACCCCTTCGTATACCCGAGTAATTAATTGTATTGAAATTATTATAAAAATTAAACATTTTCTTAACTTCTAGTGGACATCGACTTGAGTATGAACCTGGACCTTCTCAAAGACATTCCACCTGAGAGTTCGGTTCAACTAACAGCCAGGAAAGTGAGTCCTCAGAATGTGCTGATTCCGTGCATACTTGAAGTTGGATCATGGTAATATTCTATTGAATTTTAATGAGATATTTATACTCTGTTTGAAGTTCTCACACTTACTGTGGTTTTATGGAAAAATTACTTCAATTACCCCTCTCTGAGTGCCCACTAAAAGCTGGCAGTTATTCCTATAACAACATTAAGTTTCCTTTTCCAAGATCTGAACTCATGCCGTTCCTAATGCCTATTCTCAAAGTAAGTCACTTCTAAACAAAGTTGCTGGTTAATTTATTTGACTTGAACAGGGTGGTTATGAGGTCAACGCGAGTTTCCATAATGGAACCACCAAGGAGATTTTTGGATGTATTAATTTCAGTTTCGCTATTAATTAGAATAATCTGTAGTAAGGAATGTATTTTAAAGGCGTTCCAAAAAATTCTAAAATATTGTATTGAAAATCAATATTAATTCAATTTTATTAAAATTTTTGTTTAATTTGAATTAAATTTTATGTTTATTATAATTTTTGTGCTCTTATTTTTGTTTTATTACAACCACTCGGAACGGATTCCTTCCCTCCTTTGAACTCAAGGTTCTCGGGAACGTTCATCAATGAGCCCGAGTTTCGGCTCAAACCAAAACTCGGGCTCTGCTTCGCGCTCAGAAAGGAATACCATAACTCGTCATCGTGGGTTAGGCCGACTTCATATTAGATATGAAGCTGAGAAACATACTATAGAAATGATTCTGTGAAGTATGATCTTAACTCAACCCTACATTTAGTGCGAGACTCCCTTTTTCTATACATATTTGTATTGACAGTCGATTACAAACAAAATCCAAGTTTTACTTAAAAATAAGATTAAATACTCTTTTATTTAATAGAGAATTGTTTTAACGAATAATAATAAACTAAATTTTGAATTCAAAATTTAATTAAATTAAAGAGAAAAGGGTTTAATTGAGAGAAATTAGTTCAATAACTTTGAGCCCAAAAACATATTTCAATATAAAGAATGCAAATCTTTTGTCCGCAAATATTTGTGATTTTTCTGTTAAAACCACTTTTATTCAGAATTAAAGGCAATTTGATTTGTTTTTCAAGTTATACCTTGATACACATCTGCTGAAACATGTGCCAGAAATAAAGGGCAAAAGTCGATTATTTACTTCTCTTTGAGAGCATTAAATGTTTGTTTTTATTCTAAGTTAAGTTTGATATTAAATATGATTTTATTTCTGATAATCACTTCAATCGGTTTTATTAATTGCAAAGAATTCTCTTACAATGACTGCGGAGTATCTAATAATTTAGTGGAATTGTCTGAGATCAAATTGGACCCACATCCTATAATATATCCGAGTAATCTCTTTTATAAGATTTTCCTAACATTTAATAAATTTC
>JAQIYB010000445.1:0-11605 GCA_034699325.1 Oribatida sp. Gr-Ori-00743 | reverse complement strand
TCTTTATGTTTGGATTTGTTATCAAAACATTGAAAAATGTTTTGCTTTTATCGTAAAAACGAATTAATATTTTAATAAAAGTTTAATCGTTTGTTATAATCGTTTTTCGACTCATATTTAGTTTTGTTATAAAATATGAAAATAATATTAAAAAGTGTTTTAATATTTGTTAACAAAAAGAGTTGAAGTCATTTGAGAAGCAAATGAGTGAAACATTAAATTAATTGAATTTTTGTTTTGTGTTTGGAATCGATTTGAGAAATTGTTATGAATTTTCAGCGATTATTTCAAGACTTCAATTCGAGGTAAGTTTCATATAAATTGTGTTTAAATATTTGATTAAATTGTTTTTGCGTTCATTTGTCAGCAAATTTGTGGTTTACTTATGTCTATTGATATTCTCAATACTGTTTGCGTTACGTTTGGACCAAACCATAACCATTTCCTATTGGATTGTCTTCACTCCACTCTGGCTCTGGAAATGTCTGGTCATTGCCGGCGCTGTAATCGGAACTGTGGTTTGGGTCCGGAACCCGGACTACAGACAGAGTGACAGCTCTTACATTCACTTCAAGTCAATGCTAATAAGCCTTTCCCTTCAGTTATTGTTATTAATGTTTGAGTTATTAGTTTGTGATAAACTGGAGTCGGGCCGACATTTCTGGATATTAGCGTTCATTCCTCTCATATTCATATCCTTATTGTCGATCGCGGTCTGCATTTGGGCGCTCAAGAATGACAGGGCCTTTGAAATGGAGTTATTCTGTTCCGTCAATATATTGCAATTCATATTCATAGCCCTACGTATGGATAGGTTCATAAACTGGTCCTGGGTTCTTGTTTTGGTGCCTCTTTGGATACTCTTATGTCTGGCCATAATTGGTGTCCTCTATATACTCATCTTTGCAGCCATTTTGCTGCGAACGCCAGAAGTAGCGGCAGAACAGCGCCGGGCGAGCCTTCATTCAGCCATTTCCTATTCCCTGATTGTGTTACCACTTGTGGTGTTCTTAGTGTTACTCTCCAACAAATTGGACGCCCAATCGGTGAATCACAACGCGATTTCCCCCCCAATGGACTATTTTTCGACTTGTATTCCATTATATTTCACTTTTGCTATACTCTTATGTCTATCGTTTGGCAATAAAGGAGGAAATCTATGTGAGTCCGGCCCTCAAAATGCTTAACAATACTAATAATTTGTTTTTAATGAAAGGGTGGTTTGGAATGCGTAAAGACTTTTGTTCATTCCTGCTATCAATGTGTCCGTGTCTTAGAGTTTACGGCAATATTTCTTATAATTTGCATTTCAATCACAACATTACGTCTTCTGTTCAACGAAACGACGGTTCAAATGATGTCTCCGATAATACAAATTTAAAGCAAGTAATCACTCGACAGCCAAAAAAGTTTATTATACCTCACGTTAGTATCGAGTCTCCCGACTGACAGCCCGATGACTGAAACACTCGTTAGACAATTGTCCACTAATTATGCCATTGAATGAAATTATTTTCTAAATTATACACTAATTAGTTATTTACTTCGGATTTCACCAAATCGTGTATTTTATTGTAAAATAAGTTTGTTTTGAATTTTATTTTATTTTTACCTTTTCTTAAATCGATTAAACAATTTGTTCAAAACTTTATTTGTTTTTCGATATTCGATTGACCAAATTGATCATGGTTGTTCCTACCAATTCAGTGACTCTTCCATCAGTTTGCAAGTTTATAAAATGATCCATGATTCAAATAAGTTGTGTTAACGACAATAGTTGTCTACGCGATGGCATTACCGACGTGTGAAGCCATAGCTCAGTTATGGTGAGTTGAAAAGGCCTTATGGCACCACTCGTTTTGATTGCTTGCACTCCGTTATAAAGAAACGGTTGAAAAGGAGTTTTAAAGTCTAAAAGATATGAATGAACTCAATGTTTGACTCAATGTTATGAATGCATGACTTCGAGACTCAATCAATAATAAAAAGCCTAAAAAGCAAAACATGTTTGGCTTCACTTTAAATGTTAATCAAATTATTTGTTTAATTATTTCAATGAATTCATTGATTTTATCTTAAAATTGATATTTTGTTCAAACGATTGAAATTCTGTTTCTAAAGAAATGTCTGAAAAGTCGTTAAAATTTAAGACCAGATATAAGACAACAAATGAGGAAACGATTGACGACCAAAATGACGACCAAATAATTGAAAGCAATAATAAAGTAATTAAATCAAACTTAAAGACAGCAAACGATACCATCGAAGATAATAATAAGCATAAGGATGAGAATGATTCGGATCATATTAAAAGTGATACAAACGAAGTAAACGGTTGCAAAGTCTGTAACAATGAGGACATTTCCACTCAGTTCTTCGCTTCCGGACCTTTCTATGCCATCGACTCTACTGTCGAACAAATGGCTGAAAATGTGGTCAATACAAGTGATTCGAGTGACAGAAGAGAGCGTTCGGACAAATGTAATGTTTTATACGCAGAAATGCCGCACATCTTCGGCGATGACATACATTTGAGTCATAACCATAACAGACATCTCAAGACACAGACCGACGCCAATGACTTTGATTGCAATAACGAATCGCATCCATCGGACGATTTTGACCGACATTTGCAACAGAATTATCAGTTATTATGTTATAACTGTTGTTCGCCTCTAAGTCTGGACGAAGAGACACATCTGAACCACAATTTGTATTATATATCAAATAAGGATCCGAACAAAGAAACTAAAGAGCAAACCAGTGAAGCGGATGACGAACAGAGGTCTAGTCTTTCGTCGCCCATTATGTTGAAGTTCTGCAGAGAAAGTGTGGAACAATTAATTCCGAAGTTATCGACCGATGAATTGAATTTTAATGAGAATCAGTCAAACTATACGACTGTAATCAAACCGAAAGCCGTCCGTCCGCTCTTTGGATCAATGGACACCAGTAGTAACTCCGACAATGACCAGACTGGTTCAGAATTAATGCATTCAACACTTCCTACTCTTTCATTTCACGGGTCGGCCACTGTTTTGACGGATAGCGACGAATCGGCGTTCACTCAAATTCCTCGGAGAAGATCAAACTCTGAGGCCACTCATCACTACCAGTCCATTATTGATGAGTCAACCCGAATGCCTTATATGTCAGCTGATGGCTGCCGTCCCTTTCAGAAGCATCAAAGGAGTAAATCAGTTAATAAGACTTATAATAATTGGAATAACTCTTTGGGTTTCACTAAATATCAGGCAATTAGTGACAAACAGTTGACTCAAAACGATAGCAATAATAGGTTTTACTTTACTTCGAAATCTAATTTTGATGAAAACCGATTGAAACAGTCTTCGTCTCAAATGCAATCATCGGAACCGATTCATATGACCCTCGAAGAAGTCAAAAATATTTTTACCAAAAATCAAACCAAACGAATGAAAAACTCATTCATTCAAAAACATAAACGATATTCAAATGATTTTGAAGAGAGAAATAAGTCCCGATCCAAGTCTAAGATCAAGTGCGCCATTGAAAGTCTGTTCCGCAATAAACGCAAATCTGGTTCTCCTGTTCCGCCTAATGATAGAAATGTTGAATCAAATCCGAGCGACAAATCTTCAGTTAAAGATTTTGAAGATATGGTTAACAATAACCAGGGTTCATCTGACAGTACCAGTCCATTTACTCACAGAGCACTGCCTCCACTTCCCAGTAATGAGGCCAAACCTATGGAGAAAACAGCGGATCAAGTGATGAGTAAAGAGGAAGAGGACGAACGACAGAAATTTTTGGATTACGCGGCCAGTATTGAACGCGTCAAAGACGTCAGTCATTTGATTGTCTAAAAAAACTTTTAACTAATATTCCGTTTACAGTGCGGGTGGTATTGGGGGCCAATCAGTGGCGAAATGGCAGAAAAACTGTTGGCATCTGAACCGTGCGGTTCATTCATCGTAAGAGACTCGTCGGACGAACACTATATCTTTAGTCTGACATTCAAATTGAATGGAATGGTCCGACACGTGCGCATTGAACATGACCAGGGTATGGCTTCATATCCATATACTTTTCAGTTCAAAATAATTTTGGAAACCTTTGATATTTAGGAAACTTTAGTTTTGGATCTCTTCAGAAGTTTAGAAGTAATACAATCGTAGACTTCATTGAAAATGCTGTCCAGCATTCAAGAAGTGGTCGATTCTTGTTTTTCTTGCACCGACGACCTGTGATGGGTCCGATGCGGGTACAGCTCTTACATCCGGTGTCGCGATTCAAACAAATCCAATCTTTGCAACACATGTGTCGGTAAGTATCGAACGAATGCAGAGTTTAGTCATTAATATTGAAAACAAATGTTATTTCAATCGACAGATTCATAATTCTGAAACACGTGAGAAGAGATCTGATCCAAAGCTTGCCTTTGCCTCAAATGCTTAAACAATACTTAAATACTCCGTATTATTATTCAGAAGAATTAGCTCTTATAAGTAAAGATGAGCCGAACCCTGAGCTAAATTCAGAGCTCGACAGAAGTCTGCCTCCGAATACTAGTCAACCAATTATTTGAATTTGAAATTAAATGAAAAAAGTGTACAAAAAATATATTCATTTAATTATTAATAAAAACTTAATTTTATCGAAACAATGGTTTCATTCACTATCACTCCATCGGTCGGAATAGTATTTCTTCAAACGTTTCTTATCCTCTTCGGAATGCATTTCTGGAGTCCAAACACAGAGTCTTGTATTTCCTCCGCTGTATATAACACCTGATCCGAAGTCAAGTCCTGTCACACAATTGGGTCCTAAACTATTGAAAGAACCCTCTCTTGAAGTGCAAAGATTGTGGACTTTAGTTCCATTAGTGATATCATAACTGATGACATCACTTCCGAATTGTTTTTGTTCGGACGGCGCGAAAATGTAGTCATCGGTGAGGAAGAGTTGACATCTCAGGTAAGAAGTATTCAAATTTTGTTTGTGTTGTTTGGATCGGACTAAAGGACACTCAAAGTTAATGTTGGAGTTAATGAGATCGGAGCGACTGAATTGCCATATATTTAATTTATTGGACAATCCATGAGTAGTGACGACAGACATCTTGTCTTTTGTGAACTGAATACAAGTTATTGGTTCACATGAAGTATAATCACTTCCAATGACACGAACGCATCGGTTTGGACGACGAATATCATAAACATGGAGATAACCGGACGAATCGCCGGCGATTAGGCATTCAGTGTCGAGCGGTGACCAAACTATGCGAGTCATGTGATGGCTTACAGTACCGGTCATCGACAGGCAGGTAATGTGCTGCAGAGACGAACCGCTTCTGATGTCTATAATGCGAATGGTGGAAGAGGAACAGCCAACTGCTATACAAGACGTCAGGTTTGGACTCCAATCACTCCAATAGAGTTTACTATTTGGGAACAAATATTTATCGATCCGTTTCAGTGTATTCGTGTCCATAAGAGTTACGGATTCGCTGCTCGTTATGTCAAACATTCCCGAATCAACGGAATACCATTGACACCGATTCACAGTTGACTCCAACTTCTTATTCACCACATTCTTGTATTGACCGGTGTTTTGATCAATGATTTCATTGATATCAATATTTCCGTCGTTATAACCGATTAAAAGACTTCAATAAAAACATTAAATTAAATCAAATTTAAAGTAAATCGAGATTTGATTTACAATTTGTGGTCAATTGATTCGATGTCCATATAATTGATGGTTGAGTTAAATGTCTTCATATGACTGCAGACAAACGAATGACTTTCGATGACAGAGGAAAACATCCGTTTGTTTGGGATGTCGTCGAAGAGTTGGCGTTTGATTACTAATTGCGTTAAACTCGACATTTGATCCGCTTTTCAACTCTTTTGTCTGCGATGTCGACAAATATCGTGAATTCATTGAAATGATAGACAAATAAGAGAAACAATTTATTAAATTTAATAATCGTTTAAACTTTGTTTTGATTGAAATGCTGTGCGACTGCGCTCTGGACTCACATTCCTTTAAATACCAAATTCTGTGCTTTCGATAAATAACTGAATATTCTTGAAATCAATGTTTGTTTTCAATATTTATTGAATACTTAAAAAGTGATTTCAAACTTTTTTAACCGGTTTTCCTTTAATTTGTCTTTGATTTAAAGGACAGAATTGTTTAGTAATTCAAAACATGATTTGTTGGTTGGAGTGGTATATGAACTGAGTATCGGAAGCCTTGAAATTAAATCAAACATTGAATCAAATATCCAAATGTCGCTAATATTGAGTCAACAAAAAGATCAAAGTTTTTGTTAATATTTTATATAAAGTCTCCATTTTTATCATATTTTGCTCGAAATCTAAATTTTTAAGTAAGAATTCATTATTAATATTGAGAATTGTTTGGGAATACCCTTTGCTTTAGAAATTTTTCTTATATTAATCATTACTCAATAATTTGAATACATTTGTCAATAAAATTGTAATATTTTTTCCAAAATAATATCAAAGATATTGAGAATCAGTTTCTATATTATAAAAGTAATAAAATGGCAGAAAAACAACAATTTTTGAGTATTGAAGAATGTCTGGAAAGGAATATCCCGACGGAGGAACTCAAAAATGTGAACAGAATTTTATTCGGCAAACAATTGGAGTGAGTTTTCATTGAATATAAAATTATTGACTTTTTAAAGAATTTTAATAAAACTATGGAAAACAGAAAACTCGAAATTCCTGAGAAAGCGGTAGAAATAGCGACCAATAAATCGTTTGAAATCAAAGGCTATGTCTTTAAGGCATTGAAGGAAGAGCTCCGAAAACCAAGAACTGTTAGAATCGGTATAATTCAAAACAAGATTGTTTTGCCGACTACCGCTCCTTTGGCTGATCAGAGGAATGCTATTCACAAAAGAATTGCTGATATTATTAGCGCCGGTGCTCTTTCGGGCGCTAACATAGTCTGCTTTCAAGAAGCATGGAGTGAGTGACCACTCTTCAAATTTACAGTTTATTTAATAATTGTTGCAATCAATAGCAATGCCATTTGCATTCTGTACCCGTGAGAAATATCCATGGGTTGAATTGGCTGAGTGTGCAGAAACAGGACCGACCACTACATTCTTGCAGGAGGTCTTCTATTATAAACTTTTATAACTTATTTTGATTTTAACACTTATTGGAAAATTGACCAAAAGATCGCTCGAATGTATGAAATGGTAATTATTTCCCCAATTCTGGAAAGGGATGAAAGTAAAGACGATGTTCTTTGGAATACTGCGGTTGTTATCTCACACACGGGTAAAGTGATCGGCAAAAGTCGTAAGAATCACATCCCACGCGTCGGAGACTTCAATGAGGTTTGAACTCAATTTTTATCACTTATTGAAAGTTTTGACTCAATTTTCAGAACAAATATTTATTTTTCTCTTCTTTTTCTGTTTAATATACTTCAGTCCACTTATTATATGGAAAGCACTTTAGGTCATCCCGTTTTCGACACAAAATATGGCAAAATTGCAATAAATATTTGTTACGGTCGACATCACCCCCAGAATTGGCTGATGTATGGCCTGAACGGCGCTGAAATAGTATTCAACCCATCGGCAACTGTTGGTGAATTGAGCGAACCATTGTGGCCAATTGAAGCCCGAAATGCTGCCATTGCCAACCATTACTTCACCTGTGCTATCAATAGAGTGGGAACGGTATTAATGCCCTAAATTTTTAATTTATTTTTATTAATATTATACACAATTGTATTGATTTAAGGAAAGCTTTCCGAATGAGTTTACTTCTGGCGATGGAAAGCCTGCGCACAAAGATTTCGGCCACTTTTATGGGTCCAGTTATGTTGCGGCTCCCGATGGATCTCGAACTCCAGGACTTTCCCGAGTATCCGACGGAATACTAATTGCTGAGGTCGACCTTAATATGTGTCGTCAGACTCGAGACCACTGGGGTTTTAGGGTAAACCAACAAAATTTGTTTTTATTGACCAAACATTTGATCTTTGAATTACTTTTCAGATGACCCAACGTCTTGACTCATATGTTTCAGAACTACAAGAAGTTATTAAACCAGACTTTGAGCCCCTGGTCATTCGCGACAACAAATGATCGCAAATGTATTCATTTCATAAAATAGTTTGAAAATCAAATAAATGTTTAATAAATTAGAAGTATTTCTCATTGAATATAAATTCTGACTTTCGTTGTCATTCAATATATGATTTTTGTGACTCTTTTATTGTCTTTAACTCAAAAGGAGTTAAATATATACTAATTATTGAATAATTACATCAATTCTTTAATCGCAACTCAAATGTTATTTGAATCAAAATTTAATGAATAAAATTGAATATAATTATAGAGAAATATAAACAAATGACTTATTTTAGTATAATTTGAGAAACGGATAACTTTTAACAATAAATAAAATTTATAACAAAATTCAATATAGAAATGAAGAACCGGTAGAAGATATGGCGGAACCTTCTGCTGGTTGAGCACTAAAGCTTTGGCGTCTTCTTTGATAATAAAGAGTCGCCAAAAGAATAACTATAAGAAAGAATAATATAAAAGAGATGCCGACCATAGTCCAGGCAAGTGTTGCATATGGACGGCTCCTATTTGATAGGGGCTGGACTATTGGCGAATCTCCATACAGATTGGACAGGTGTTGTGTCCAAAAGTGTGACTCTGGCTGACGATACGATTGCTCCGGTCGTAAGTCAGTATCAATTCGGTAATAATTGAGAGTTTGTCCGTCGAATGGATGCCAACGCGGGAACTCATAATTCACGACTTGAGGCGAAACACTGTTTTGTTTAAAATAAGTTAAGTTTATTTCATTTGTCAAAAGAGGAGAATCGCATTAAAATACCCATTTTTGGCAAAATCTGTCCAAAGGGTTAAAATTCGTTCCCGGATTTGCTTATCCTTACGATTGGGTCGTCCCAAAGAAGTAATCTTCAGATCAAACATATAGAAAAGTTCATCGCCGTGACAGACACCGGTGTCAAACAGAGTTTGAGAGCTATCTATCAAAAGGTTGACCAGACTATGGCGTCCCTTATATGCAAATAAATACATATAAGTGGGTGCGTCCGTATGTTGTGAATAGAATTTGAGAGTTTGGTCAATACATGCGGTGTAGAGACTATCAGAACTCATCTAAAGTTAGGAAAATTTAATTAAAATTTAAGATAATTTCAAACAAAAAGGGATTACATTAATAAATCGGTGACTTATGTCTGAAATGTTTGTTAAGTCAACTCTATTGAAGTATTTGTATAAAATTGATTGCAAGACATCTTTCTTTTTTGGTCCCTTAAAACGTGTGGATCCCTCTAAAAACTGAGGTAGAACCTTTTTCTCCAACGCCATCGGATCAGTTAATAATAGCCGGTTATCGACGAGAACTACAAAATTAACGAACAAAAGGTTTAAGTATTTGATTGAAGACAATATAAGACTAACGCGGATAGAAATAAGAGGTCTCATCGCTATTGATTCCCATCATTAATGGAATCTTCTGGAAATTCCCGGAACTGATCAAAGCTCTTGGCTCATCGGGAATGAACCTGTTAGTGCCAGTCCTTTCAACAACGGGCGCACTTCGTTGAGGAAATTCCCCGAAAATCTGGATATTATTAAAAAAATATTTAATGGTTTAATTGGATAAACATATTGTGGACATACCTTTCCTCTGCTCTGAGCCTTCAATAGCGAACTAAAATGTGTTTTTCTCAAACAGTTGACTAAATCAATATTAGTGTTTGTGGGACAGCCCACACTTTGTGCCACTTCCCTGGCGAACTCAAGTGGAGATCTCTCCAGAGCCCAATCGCAAAGGGCGGAACCGCTTTGTGCTATCGCCCGATGGAATAAACCTATTGATGACATTCAATATAATTTAGTTATAATTGATGTAAAATTACCCTGGGACAGCGGTGATATCAAGTGATAAATGACTGAGGCCGCTCCTATTGCAAATAAAAATAAAATACTTTGTCTGTAAACTAAGCGCTTTACCAGAGCCCTGACCAAAAATTGTAACTGAGTTTGGATCGCCATCAAAAGCGGCGATGTTATTACGCACCCATTCGAGGACCAGTTTCTGGTCATAGAGACCCCAATTTCCTGAAGCGCTTTCGTCTTCAGTACTCAAATAACCTGTAAATCAAAGAAAGCTTTAAATGAAATATATTTTCATTGAATTGATTTCATACCTAAAATACCGATCCGATAGTTGAATGTGACGACCACTACATCCCTATCGAGAAGAAGTTCTGCGCCATACATAGCACTGTCTCCATTCTCAAATGATTCACCTGCTCAAATTCATTTAATTACTTCTCTAGGATTACTCTATTAACTGACTGACCCTGAATATAGACCATTACAGGAAACTGATTTCTTTTCAAAATAGGTGCTTGTTGTTTCTAAAGACATAACAAATCATTTTAATTCAAACGTTTGTTCAATAGATTCAATAGAAAGCCTTTTGATTGAAATTATGTAAAAAACTATTTAAGAATATGAGGGGTTGGCAAGGGGGTTCTGTTTCCTTTGGAAAACAACAAAAGAAGAACTTGGACAGACTGTTTACTATTGAATTTTGATTTTTTCAACGAAAAGCAATTTTAAATGAAAAACAAGTTTTTAGGCAATGATTTAATCATTAAATTTGAATGCTTTGAACGAATCAAATATTTTTACAGTTATTTTAGCATTTCATCAATTTTTACAGTTAGCAGTAGAGAGCATCAGGAATAAGCCATCCCTTAATGTTTCTTATGTCCACCATTTACCTCCTCTATAATTGCTGAGAATGTAGTGAAGTGGACCCCTTTCTTAACTTAACTTAACTTAACTAGCTGACTTTGTCAAAGTATGAAAACATTTAAAATAATTTAAATTTTTGAAAAATGATTACTAATATTGGAGTTTAGATAAATTTACTTATAAACAAGGAATCAATTGTAGACTAATTGACTTAATAACTGTTTATAGGCTTAAAATTTAATAAAAATAATAATAAATATATTAACAAAACTTACTTTTATAGGCGCATAAACATTGAGGAAGAGACAGTCCTCACTCCCCAATAAGTTACCCCTCGAGTCATGCTGTGGACACATCGGACGGAAATTTGTGGCATCTAGTATTTGATCCCATCCCGGGTGAGGGACCGGTAGCTATGAGTTTTTATAGAATAGATATGAGTTTATGTGATAAAATTGAAATAAAATCTTTTTGATTACTTTAAATCGTAAGCGACTGTAAGGGGGTGTCGCATAAGGAATGCCCAGAAAAGCAAGTGCTTCGCTATTCTGTGCAGTTCTTATTTTAAGTCCTCTGATTGTGCCCTGCTTCAATTTGACATCAATGAATTGGTAGTATTGGCAAAACACAGCATTAATCACAAGTAATAATTCAATGAATAAAATCATTATTAAAACATTTCATAAGAAAAACCAATTGACATAACTTTCGGCTCAGACTTCACTCACAATATTAGAATATATTTTGTGAGAATCCATTTCAACAGAATTTTAATCGAGTTGTAATTCACCTCGATTAACAACTTGTGACAAC
>JAQIYB010000444.1:0-11606 GCA_034699325.1 Oribatida sp. Gr-Ori-00743 | reverse complement strand
CTCAAATATCTTATAAGTGATGACATGAGAGACGAAGAGACCGAACAGATCTGTGCGGAGAGTATTGCTTCCAATTTGCTATTCATTTCAAACTTTGTCCGTCCGCTCAAAATGGTAATTAGTCCCTCCCTTACAGTGCTGTGCCTTTCATTTGTATTTCTAGTGCATAAACTGGGGATGGTCATACTATGTGCTTGTTCAATTAACTATTACCACTCCATTATTCGTCTATGCATTCACCAGGTTAAATTAACTTGGTTAAGTTATCATGGCAATAATATTTACCTTTAATTCTCTATAAAGAGGACGGAAAACGGGGATAGCGACGGCAGTGTCGGGTTATTTCATATTTATGTCAATCAATTCTGTGCTGTATTTTTCCAATGGGTTCCGAAACGAATGGGACTTCGGTGCTGTAAACGCCCGAAAAATTATCTTCGCATCATTTGGGTAAATATTAATGAGAAGGAATGCCCAAGGTGGACCCAGTCATAAATTCTCTAAGGGATCAGGGCATAATTAGCTTGGGCATCCCTGATGATTTTTAAAATTATAAACTGAACATGCTTTATTTTTAGAAACCATGACTGTTACCACAGTCAAATAAAGGCAAAGCCCTTTGTCTATGGTCCAGGCTACATCAATGGAATTGTGCTTGCATATCTTATCGAGAACCACCTTGTTGAAGTTATCTACAAAAATTGGTTATATATGCGAATTGTGAGAGTTTGTAGAATATTATTTCCCTTGATACTTTCTTTGTCTAGCCTGGCTACTTTTCTAGATGTCTATTGTCTAACATTGAACCGAATTGACTCTTGCTTAACCCCATTCCTTTTCTCAATCATCTTGATTGATTTGAGCATTAAGTTTATGGTGAGCGAGGGAAATGCCATTTTTGACCGTATCCTTAATTGGTCAGCATGGAGAATTATCAAGAATAAGCTCAAAGTAATGTATTTGTTTAACCCTGTTGTATTAAGCACAATCAAGGACACTTTCCCTCAATTAAGTATTAATCTAAATAAGCTTGCTCACTTTGAATATTATAATACTTATCTATTATATCTAACTTTCATTTTCACCCTTTTATATATTATCTCAATATTTGTGACCATTGTGTTTGATATACCACTTTCCGGGTTATTCTTTATGCTAGATCAGATACTATTTGCAAAGCAGAGAGGTAAAACAAAAATCACCTAGGACAAGTTTGACAATATTTGGAATTTAATTGTATTTTGTTTTTAATTGAATTTTTACTTAATTTGATAATAAATATCAGAATTGTTTACTTATCTTGCTCAAATAGAAATCGGTGATATAGCAGCAGAAGATGAGGTGATAAACTCAATGATCTTGGTAATTATTCTCTATTAATCAGACCCTAAATCTGAAACAAAACAGTCAATAATATCGGGTGACTATAACATTGAAGTAAAGCCTTCATATTTTTTCCTTCCAAAGCATTTCCCGGATTCAGAGAATTACTTCAATAAATGTATTAAACTTTGATTTTTAAGTTATCTTTCAGTAAATTCTGAGCAAAAGGGGAAATGAATTATAACTTTTGAATTGATGTCACAATTAATTGATCTTGGTTCTAAATAATCTTATTAAATAACTTTTAGATGCATATGTTTATGTTTAATTTTGTTTCACGTGGTGGGGGGGGGGCGTCATATAGAACCCTCTCATATTATATTAAACATTATACTTGATACATTTAAACTGCATTTTGTATTAATAAACTTCAATTTGGCCATAATCAATAAAAATTTGTCCAGCTCATTCACAATTAGCAAGTCTTTATAAATGACATGGAATCGATACCTCACATCCCGTTCCCAATACTTTCCGAGAAAGAAATTCATTTGAAAACAAAAGGAAATTAAATATTTTTGGAAAAGTTAATGACTTTTAGTGTAAAACATTATAAAACTTTTGATAATTTCCAAAACAATTTGATTCACATTTTGAATGCTCAGAGTCAGTGTCTAACTAATAATAAGTTAACCTAGCAAGTCTATAAACTATGTGGGAGCATATTTTCAAATATTCCATTTACGCTTGGTCAGTTTTAATTGTACTGGCATCTTATCTTGACTGGAGCAATTCACTGACCACAAAATGGCGAATCCTTTCAATCCGGCACAACTGGAATCTTATTTTTCATCCATTACCAAGGACCAATATTGAGAATCTAAAGAATCCATCCTTGCTATTTGATCTAGCCAGGGTCCTCTCTCAAGTGTTATCGTTATATTTGCACTTTGACTACGAGTTCTCCAACCAAGAACAATCAAAAATGGATAACCCGGATCATTTGACAAACTACTTAAATCAAGCATTTAATCGTAATTTTATTCACATTTGGTTTATTATCAGCGGTTATGAATCAGCAAGGTGGCTTTTCAGGCAGAAACCGCTTAGTCTCGCAAAAGTTGCCAGGTTCTATTTCACACGACTCTCAATGATTGTCCCGTTTTATTGGTTTTTCGTATTGTTTTACAATTATTATCTCAAATATCTTATAAGTGATGACATGAGAGACGAAGAGACCGAACAGATCTGTGCGGAGAGTATTGCTTCCAATTTTCTATTTGTTTCAAACTTTGTGCGTCCGCTCAAAATGGTAATCAGTCCATCCCTTACAGTGCGGTGCCTTTCATTTGTATTTCTAGTGCATAAACTGGGGATGGTCGTACTATGTGCTTGTTCAATTAACTATTACCACTCCATTATTTGTCTATGCATTCACCAGGTTAAATTAAATTAGTTATGTTATCATGGCAATAATATTTACCTTTAATTCTTTATGAAGAGGACAGAATACGGGAATAGCAACGGCAGTGTCGGGTCATTTCATATTTATGTCAATCAATTCTGTTCTGTATTTTTCCGATGGGTTCCGAAACGAATGGGACGCCGGCGCTGTAAACCCGCGAAAAATTATCTTCGCATCATTTGGGTAAATATTATTAAGAAGGGATGCCCAAGGTGGGCACAGTCATATATTCTCTAGTGCATGATTAGCTTGGGCATCCCTGATGATTTTTAAAATTATAAATTGACCTTGCTTCATTTTTAGAAACTATGACTCTTACCAGAATCAAATAAAGGCAAAGCCCTTTGTCTATGGTCCAAGCTACATCAATGGAATTGTACTTGCATATCTTATCGAGAAGCACCTTGTTGAAGTTATCTACAAAAATTGGTTATATATGCAAATTATAACAGTTTGTAAAATATTATTTCCCTTGATACTTTCTCTGTCCACCCTGGCCACTTTTCTAAATGTTTATTGTCTAACATTGAACCGAATTGACTCTTGCTTAACCCCATTCTTTCTCTCAATCATCTTGGTTGATTTGAGCATTAAGTTTATGGTAAGCGAGGGAAATGCCATTTTTGACCCAATCTTTAATTGGTCAGCATGGAGAATTATCAAGAATAAGCTCAAAGTAATGTATTTGTTTAACCCTGTTGTATTAAGCACAATCAAGGACACTTTCCCTCAATTAAGTATTAATTTAAATAAGCTTGGTCACTTTGAATACCATAATACTTATCTATTATATCTAACTTTCTTTTTCACCCTTTTATACATTATCTCAATATTTATGACTATTGTGTTTGATATACCACTTTCAGGGTTATTCTTTATGCTAGATCAGATAATATTTGCAAAGCAGACAGGTAAAACAAAAATCACCTAGGACAAATTTGAAATTTTTGGAATTTAATTGTATTTTGTTTTTAATTGAATTTTTACCATTAATTTGATAATAAATATTAGAATTATATAATTTAACTTATCTTGTACAAATAGAACATCGGTGATATAGCAGTAGAAGATCAGGTGCTAGACTCAATGATCTTGGTAATTATTCTCTGTTAATCAGAGACTAGATCAGAGACAGAACAGGCAATAATATGGGGTGACTTTAACATTGAAGTAAAGCCATAAATGCCTTCCTATCAGTGGTATTAGTGCTGACTCTAAATAAAAACAGCAAAAGGTGTCAATAAGTCTAATCTGAAAATAAAAAGAGCTGGATTACTTGTACTAACTTGTACTCTTGGATTAAATTAACAAGGCATTTATAATTAGCAAAATATTTTACGGTAACCAATAGCAACAACACAAACCTAACCTAACTCAACAGTATATAGAAATTGGTTGCTATGCGACAGAACTCAAATTCTAAGACTTTAATAGTCGTTGACATTCAATACAACATTTAATAGATAAGTCATAGAATATCAATAAAAAGGGGCAAAAATTGGCAAACATTCCACTTTCCCCTACGGAAAGAAGATTCGGACTCACTTTCAATACTGAGGACCTGTGCCAAAAGTGTTTCCTCAAGGTCCATCTCTCAGATGAATGGAGAACAACTGATTAAACACTAAAAGCCAAACAAAAATGAAATTATGGGAAAATTCCTATCAATTAATGAGAATTCCAATGGTTTTCCACTCATCACCACATAAAATAGTCGACAACTTGTTTGGGAAGTGCTTTTAACCTTCAAATGATTGCATAAGAAATAGTCGACTCATATCCACAAACATTTTAATACAAAAAAGTCTTTTCAATTCTGTGTGAAAAGAAGAGGAAAGGAGTCGACTGCCTCTACTCCTAGATTAAGATTATGTAACTCCTGTGTAGAGTCAGGTGAGAGATAAGCCTAAGATTAGATCCTAATTATTAGTCACAGACTTAAGAAGAATACTAAGAATTAGCGAAAATCTGAGGAAAAAGTGATAACTATTTCGAAATAAAACACATTTTTAAACAGTTTTTTGTTTCGAAATTTGTTTTTCAAGAAAAAATGTGTCAAACAATTCGTGTATTTGTTATTCTGAGGGAATGACTTCAATCAAACATTGACACCAAAGTCGGTCCTCTTATCTCTTGAGGCACAGAACAAGTTTTTTAAACCTCTTCTTCGGCTAATGTTTACATAAAAACCAAGAAAAGAGTCCTCCGATTATCAGATTATAAACAAAAATCACTCAAAAAAGTGCAAAAATAGACACAAAATGCATGAGATTTGAGAGGAGAATACACTCCAGTAATACAACAAATAAGTTATCCGAATCAATCAAATCTGAGATCAATAGAAACGGAGAGAATTCTCCTTCAAATCGCTTATCAAATTAGTAGCAATTGAGCAAGATAAGTTACATTCTAAGCAAACGATCCTCGAAATTGAAGGCACTCTCGAAACAAATCAAACATTTGCTGAGAAAATAATAGTTATTATACTTTTAGGACTAATACTCGAAAATATTTCTCTCTCTCTCTCTCTCTCTCTCTCTCGCAAAGAGAGAAGACTTTGTGCTAAGAATCAATCAAAACGTTATTTTAGAGAAATTAACCAAAAAAATGAATAAAGTGTTGAAAAAAGAGAATATTTTCGGAGTTTTATCTGAAAATTAGATTTTATTTCAATAATATTTGTCGCAAATTAGTTAAACTATTAATTAATTAATAGTTAATAATAATTACAATTAAATGACAAACAAATAACACAAATATGCGATGACTTCCATAATAAACACTATTTTAATAGAAAAATAATAATTAAATCAAATCTTTTGTCAAATAAGAGAAAAGAGTTTTTCAAAACTTAAATACAAAACAGAATTCAGTTTTTAATTATAATTAAGAAAATAATTAATTATATTATAATAAGTCTTAAGATTCGTTCAATCGATGAGAAGAACAGACTTTTTGCGTCGCCTCTCATTCGAGGGAACGGTATGTGAGGAGAGCATAGACTTTGTTGGCCGTGTGGTGACAACACCGGCTCTGAGGCCGTCCTCCTCGTCGTCGAAAACAGGTTTAGACTCTTCGCATATGTCCTGAGAAAGGGTACGTTCGGGACAGTCGTCTTCGTCGTCGTCGGGACTGATATTAAAGATTTCGGTGACTTTCACTCTATTGTTCTCATCGGTGTAGTAGAAGGCCATCAGCGCCTCCTGTTTCTTGGTCATCTCTATCATTTTGTTGATGTTAGTGCCGTCGGCACCGGTAGCTCCCGGTTCGGCGAACTCCTTGTATTTGTTGAGACACTCTCTCTCCCAATCGAGCGCTTTGTTTGCGATTTCTATGGCATTCGACTGATCCATGTCCTCCAAGCGCTTCAATGCGTCCAACACCTTATCACCGGCGCCCACACCTGTGCTCTGGTCCACACAATCGACACCCGTTGGACTGTCGGGACCCAAATTGAGCTCTTCGTTGGATTTGCTCTTTAGATCGAAACTGAAACCGAAGTTCATTTTGGAAATCACTCGCTCCGGAGGCTTGACTTTAGGGATCATCTCAATCATAGAGCGGCGCCGGTCTATCGCACTGTCGACGGACTGACTTAAATTGAACTCATGAGCACCGGCGTATGACTTGCGCTGCGTTTGATGCATACGCTTCGCTCTGTTGGCGAAGATTTCCTGAGCACTGGCCGACAGAGAGTGTCCGTCAAATGAGATCTGACTTCGCTTTCGGGCGGCGCCACCGTTGAAACTGTGGGCCTTCTCTACCAGTTTTCGGGCGGTTGGCGTCGGGTTTATGGCATTCGTCATAGTATTCGTGAGTTTGCGTTTCGGAAGCTTTATTGTCGACACCTTCCGGATCGCCTGATTCGTCTGTGCGTACACTTGAGGACAGTCTTCGTGGGAATAGTCGAATTCGGTGACCGCCAACTGACAGCTAAACTTCGCTGAATATAAGTGTCTTTTGGACTCCATTTTGACGACAATAGAGCGCAGGAATGACAACAAGTTGTAGAGCGAGCCCTTCAGCTCGTCCTTAATGGCGGGCACCTGTTGCCACACCTTACAGAACAGCACAATTGTGATGTCAATCGGCAACAGGTATGGTATGGTTAGGATTGACAGCAGTTTCATAGGCCGGTGACGGAATAGCCAGTTTATGACGCCTTTGTTCACCTGATCGCACGCCTCCTGAATCGCTATAAGGAAGGATATAAAGGATAGGTTAGTGATTGAGTGAGCACTGGATGAGAGGGTGAGTGCAAACCTTGTACTACAGCGTCAGGTAATGAGTCCAAGACTGCGATCTGTCGCCTGTACTGACAGTCCGTACAATTCGTACAATTGATGGCTGAGTGGTGAGTCTGCTCCTCATCGTTGCCATACGTATCACAACCAGAGTCGGAGCCCTGCATATCATTATCTGTGTCTATGTCTTCGTCTTCGCCTAAAGTGAAGGACGACTGAATGGCCAGACATCGGGTGCACGCGATCTTATCTATTGATGGGACGGACGGACAGACAGATTAGTAATTGAGTTAAATATCAAAGCATTTATTAATTAATTTTTAACTGAAATTGAGATCAGAATAACTCAAACATTGAGTGAACTTTGACTTCAAAGACAAGACTCTCAAAGATATTAAGGTTTGGATTAAAAAATAGATTTCTGTGAACCACTTATTAGCGAAGACTTAAAATAAAGAACTTATCGTCGCTTTTATCAGACAATAAGAGAGCACTCGAACAGAGGTCTGACCAAAAAGTTGGCTCAAAATCAGGAAATATCGCTTCAAAACTGATATTAAAGTCAAACAAATCTGAACTCAATTTCAATGAACAGATCTATTGATAACCGTCTGTAAGACTGGGAGTACTCACTGTTTCGCTGAAGGAAGCGGAGGGCGTCGTCGAAGCCCTGCTGACACATCTTGGAGAGCACCTCCGGATGGGCCGGGAATAGGATTCTTGTCATACGGTAGAGGTTTGACGGCGAAAAGGCTATCGAAGTGTTGACTAAATTCACTTGGAATAGGTTATAGGTGTCGTCCTGTGGACAGATGTCCGACTCTCCCGAGAAGGGACTGACAGTTATGGTCTTCTTATCAACTAAGGGTAGATTATCACTGAAGCCGCCGTCCATATAAGCGATTCCATGGAACTTCGGGGGGACTATACCCGACCAGAACGGGATAAAACACGAACATTGGATCGCCTTTTGATAGAAACCAAGAATAGAATCAGTTTTTGAGTCTTACAAAAGTGGTTTCCCTTTGAAAAATGCTCTGAATTTTGGTTTCTTTGACTCCTAATTGAGTGAAACGACAAACTACTCAATCATTTCTTTGTCTGAGGGATGCCTTTCCTCTGATTTATTGCCTGTGAAATGGGTTCGGACTCAGAGAACAGGCACTCAGTTATGAATTAAACCTTTTATTTGTGCGAAAACTGTTTAAAATTGTTCATAAAAAACAAGAATTTGATAAAAAAAATTAGATTTGTGTTAAAATCGTCGCCAAAATTGTGTTGTTTTTTGTTAAACAAAATCTAATCGTAAGTCAAAAATCGAGAACTGGTTTACAGAAGCCTTGAAATCAAAACTTAATTTTGAAGAAATTAAGTACAGATATCTATCTATCAAAGGGAAGGGTCTAAAAGGCATTACATTAGAGGACAGTTAGCTAAGAGAGGGTTTCCTTATAGGCTTTTCTATCAGAATGGGTCCAAACTCCGCTCAGAAGACAACTAATCAGTCGATTATCGAAAACTAATAAACA
Organism: Oribatida sp. Gr-Ori-00743; assembly: GCA_034699325.1. Lineage (NCBI taxonomy): Eukaryota > Metazoa > Arthropoda > Arachnida > Sarcoptiformes > Oribatida sp. Gr-Ori-00743. The sequence continues at coordinate 3,045 of JAQIYB010000444.1, read as the reverse complement.
ATTAAAATCTCAAATCAGTGAACATTTCGATAACGTTTTGAGGAAATGTGAAACAAATTCACTCAGAATTTGGACAAATATTTGCGTCGATTGAGAGGAAAAGTCATCAAAAGATGAGAACTTTCCGCTAAAATCGTTTCGCTCTAAATCTAAGCCCAGAATAGATGAGAAAAACCCGAAAAACTCAGAGCATTTTTGGGGACAACTCCTGGAAAATGAGTGCAAACAAAGATTAAGAACTGATTAGTACTCGGATTAGATCTTCTTTGGAATCAAATTGACTGATGAGTACATTCTTGCCGTCACTGACTCGGGTAACACTTATGTAGAGCCGACCGGTGGCCCTCTTATGGCAATCATCGGGTAATGTCTTAACCAAACCGTCATAAATAATCTTATTTACATCAAAGCTCGGGTGGAATGGACCCAACGCCCGGGCCCTGGCCTTTATGGCCACCTGTAATATCTCAGATGTGCTTTCACCTAAAATTCGATAAAAAATTCGTTTTTATTAATAAGAAAACAAAATTCAAAACAAATTATTTTTCTAACAAATCGATTGATTACTCGTTTAAAACCGATTTTCAAGGATTAGTCAAAAATCGCGTCATTTCTGTGTCTCTTGTTTTCAAAATTCAGTGCTTTTAATGTCTTTCCGATTAAATAGTCGACAAAAACGTCTATTTTTGGCATAAATTACTGGTTTTGACGCAAAACAACCAAAAAAACTAATCATTGAATTCAAATGAAAACACGAATTGAAATGTTTTTCATTTGACTCATCAATAGTCGAGTTAATCGACTCTTAAATAATTAATTCCGAATTGAGATAAATATTATTCGAGGAGAAAAATAAACTAAAAACCGATTTAATCTCAAAAAACAAAACTCAAAATCACATGTCTTTTGATAACCAGAACTCAAATAATCGGCAAAAAAGTGGAAAAAACAACAAAAGTTTGTATAAAATTAGCAAAAAAATTGTCTCAATTCTGTCTCAATTCAACAGAAGATCAGGTGATAAACTCAAACGATCTTGGTAATTAATCTCTGCTAATCAGAGACCCTCACAGACAATCATAAATGTGCTGACTTTGAACATTGAAGTAAAGCCATAAATGCCTTCCCTATCAGTGTTGGTATTAAAGCTGACTCCGAATAAAAGCCATCAAAAGGTGTCTATCAATGAATCTAATCTCAAAGCAATTAAGAAGGAACTAGAATACTTTTACTCACGGATTAAGCAAACAATGCATTTACACTTAACCAACACTTTATAGTAACCAATAGCAACACCACAAACATATGCAAAGAATACACACAATATAGAGATCGGTTGCTATGCAACAGAACTACAATTCTGCAAATATCCTAATCCTTGATAACAGTTAAACAACTCATTGAATAAAAGCGGACGACTCCGGGAAGCCCTGCATTTCTGGTGACGAAACCAATGTAAACAAATGCCAGTGCAGAGCACAGCACAACATTTACTACCTATGACTCATCAATAGATGAGATAATCAAAGATCCGAACCAAAAGACACACAAATAAGTAATCAAACGATTGATAAAAGAAAATGGTCCATGGTCAATTGGCCATGGACTCAGCGGACAGTGGGGGAGGACATACCTAATGGCAGTTTGAGGCAGAGGGCCATCGCGGCCAGAGCTCCGGCACTGGCCCCGCATATTAGTGTGTTATTACTGAGCGGTGCATACTCTCGGAAACAGGAGGCGACCCCCACGTGGTAGAGGCCTAAAAAGCCGCAGCCGGCGAACGACAAGGACATCTGGTCGGTGGCTGTAGTCTTGGTCACACTCTCGGCCTTTGCAATGGTAGACACTGGGGCTCAGCACAAGTCTATCTATACTTATATATAGCGAAACACTGTTTACGTGTATTTGTATTGTTATTATTGTGTGAACTCAAGTCTTCGCACAACTATTTAATAGACATATAATTCCCGTAAATCTTATTATTATTATTTCATTGAGAAATGGCGTCAATTGACTGCTCTCATGATTTCCACTTTTATATGGGTTTTGCAAAACTGGTACCACTTTTAGTGCGTCGCCGCACAGCACATGAGTAGAGGTCTCAATGGTAAGGGATTAGAGCTCTCAGTCACTATTGGTTAACGTCTTATACGTCAATACACATACAACTTCTGACGCAATTTCTAGAAGTTTTAATCAAGGTAATTCTAAAAATAAGCTGTGAAAAATGAACTAGCTTATTAAATCGATAGGTGCTGACCAACAGTGCCTCGAACGCAAAGCGCAGGAACAAGAACCAGGAGAGTGGTTGCAAATACCAGGGCATACGCGATATTTTGACCACGAACCCGCCAAAAAGTATTATTGGCAACGGTATGAGCCCATCCGCCACCACCGCTGCACCCCTCGCCTATGCTCTGGGCTAATAGACTCGGAATAATTAACATAAATGTCAATAAACAGAACCGCATATATTCCAGGGGTTTGTGTGAGTAGAAGTAAATTATCAGGATGTAAATTATTGGCGTTATGATCTAGGTCAATAATTAGTGCTATTAGCTATCATGTCATTAGCTAGCAATGTTTTGTTTGAATTATTTTTGTATCCTGATCAATTTCCTGTGGCCTAATTTTTAATTTAACCTAGCAACTATGTATAGTTCCTCGCTTTTAAACCTAATCATTGAAAAATAAGACCTTGTTTACTTTTATGAGTAAAATTATTAGCTAGATAATATTAATATATTGAATAAAAACCTAAACCTTGATAAATTAGCAAACTATTACCTTGACAATTTATTTCTGTTTGATCAAGTTAGATTTTTGGTCATTAGATGGAAACAAAGTATCTCTCAACTAATTTGTGAATAAAAAACTATCCAGGTGAATTAAAAATAGAATTTTTCATAAACATAGATAAAATCAATTGACGTCAAGTAAAAAAATCCTCACTTGAACCTGGTTGCGTTCAAAACCTATTTTTAGCTCTGAGTAAGTTTGAAAATTACAGTCGTCAACCTATCGGGTAAAGTATAGATCGGGTAA
>JAQIYB010000443.1:0-11608 GCA_034699325.1 Oribatida sp. Gr-Ori-00743 | reverse complement strand
AGATATCGCAGTTAAAGTAAAACGACGGAACGACCAGACATTACCGTCGTCATAGGCTGGAAAGAGGGCGGCCACACCCATTCCTATCGCGCAAATTACTTCTAAAAAGTTCAAACAATTGTTATTTGTGTGTAAACTAATTGTTGGCTCACTTTTCTCTTTGACAAAATGCTTGAGAATATAGGAAAGGTCTGAATCTGAAACCAAATCGATGACAGCTCCGGGAGAGTGAGGAATGACAAGACATGAATATCGATGAGCTGTCAATTAAATCAATTACTGCTATAATTAATTGAGTTTTAATCGAAGGAAATCCATCAGAACTTACGGTCGACTGAAGACAAAGTGATTGGAGTTGAAAATGATTTGTGTCTGAATTCATTGAACCATTTTCTGCTCTGTTCGTCACTTTTGATAAACTCTGGATTTCTTCCCTATTTTTATGTCATAAAACAGTTTAATCTCAAAGTTTTATATCAATGATAAAAAAGAAGAAATCACTTACTCCTGGAGTCGCTATTTGTACGTTGAATGCAGTGTTTAACAGAGAAAAGCTCTGAATGAATGACTGCGAAGAATTGCCTGAGTTTTGAGAGAAAAACCAAATATTTTATTGAATATTTGAGAAATGTTTGAATCGATTTAATTTTTTTCGAATAAAAATCAATGATATTATGCATAATTAATATAATGCATACCTTCTTTAGCAGCGCTCAGAACAATGAGACAGTTCTGTCGATTCGTATTCATTTATAGTGTTTTGAGTGGAAGTCCAAGAATTAGTTGAATCCCATGAAAAAGTTCAGTTAGAAATTTGGGAGATATTCGAAGCGCTTGGCTTTAGAATAGAGACCACCATATTATTGACTGAATATCACTCGTTTACTATAGTTTTTGATATAACTGGTAGTATAAGGTCTGCTCCCAGACTCTGATTTGTGGCAAAGCATGAAAACTATGCGTTCACTCACTGACATAAACTGCATTTCAGAGGAACACAGATTCGAGTAAAGTTTGAGACACACTTTGAGTGCATTCACTTTCCATCACAGCCTATGCCATACATAACCACCGATTGCTACCAATGCTATCAGACATCAAATCATTGACTCTCTCTCTCTCTCTCTCTCTCTCTCTCTCTCTCTCTCTCTCTCACTCCCTCCCTCTCCCTCCCTCCCTCTCTCCTCTCAAAGAATACAGGTTTTAGCATTAGTTGACTGCGCTCTCACTCTGATTGCATATATTTTTAACAATTGATAAAAACTTGAGTTTCATTTTATCTTAAGAATAATTGTTTTAAAGTATTTTTCTTTGTGGCCATTCATTCAAAACTATTTTATACATTCGTCTCATTAATTAAGTCAGAGATTAATGGATTCGCATTTTAATTGTTTAAATTAAAGACGATTTGAGGATTTCATTAAAAAAAGTTATTTTTAATAAAATCAAAGCAGAGGTTGAATTAGTGAGTGTTCCGGTATTTACATTAATCAAAGCGAGAAATAATGAGTGTAACCATTAACTGTTATAATGGTTAACATTTATGTCTTACCATTAGTTTACCACTAATTGTCTTAAATGCAAAACACTGTCGATTAGCGAGTTTTGGGAAATAAATGTTAAAAAACGTTTGTTAATCAAAAGGTGATAAAAATGAGAGGATTTGCAAAAAATATGGAAACTTAATGAATGAAAGACTAATTTGAATTAATGCCGAGAATTAGATTAGATTTGACTCTCATTTACTATCAGTTATTCAAATGGAAAACGGAATAAAATCCCAGAGTTGCAGCAATACGACCCATTTTAACCAGTATGTTTCAAGGTAGGTGGCACATACCAGGTGGTCGCATCCATCCGGCAATGCTATGGACTTTACTTCAAATAAGCAAAACTACATTTCTTAACGAAATTAGAGCATCCCTTCAATAAGTATTGTTTTATCTGATGTCCAGTCATTTCACAACAAGTAAACACACTTTGACTCCATCATCTTGATCAAAACTGAGATTCCCTTGTCTAAATGAGCTTATTGATGGCAGATAAATTGAAAAGCTACTGATCTTGTAGATTTTAGTTCAAAATAAGTACATCCAATAGTAAATATTTATTCCCATATTTTGATTGCATTTGAGTTGTAATGAGTTTTCCATTAAATTACGATATATTTGTGAACTGATCTCTACATCTCAGTCCAATGTAACACAGAATGACACAGAATAACACTCAAGTGAAACACTGAGCACTTTGATCATGATACTTTATAAAAGTTGTATCAGCAAAGACTGGTTTCTCAGAATGGAAGTGAATGTGAACTTGATCATACCAAAGTTGTGACAGGTCTAATATGTCCTGTCCTCTACTGTGTGTCTATTATTTAGAATTAATTAAATTCCGTTAAATAAGGAAAGGGGTCATTATTAGGATATCAGGTTAACGGAAAACCATTGCTTAGAAACCAGTCGTTAATGTATTGAAATTTATGCTATAATTACATAAACGGCGTAAGGAATAGCTCTGAGTCTCTGACAGTGAGCTCTGAGCCAATATTCTGAGCCAATAGTCTTTCCGTCAGATTAATAAACATTCGAAATAAAGTTCTTTTGAAATAAGTTATGAAATAATTTACAGAAATTTTACTCGTTTTTCAAGTTTTTCAATCAAAAGAGTTGAAAGGGAAGGGAAGGGAAGGCAACAGATTATCATTAATGGCTATGAATAGAATGCAAGGAAACGGCTTTTCGTTTCTCTTGTTCTGATTAATACCTTTACATTAAGACAGGCTCTGAAAGATCAGACACTTTTGCGGTAGAGTTCCTCCCAGAGCTCATGGCTCGCCATTGGCTTTGGTTTTTTAGCTCAGAATAGTTTATGATATATTTGATGGCCTCATAGGTGAGCATAACGTTCACCTCTTTGGAGTTGTGCTGCGAATCCGGCTCTAGTTTTGGGTGTTGTGTGTCATCGACCGAATACAATGAATTCCTTCCGAACTGAATCTCGTCTATTGAGAGACTGAACTGAGGACCGGTCGCTAATTAGCCCCAAGTCGTGAACAAATGCCAAACATTTGATTTAAACATTGAAAACAAGAATTAGAAAAAGAAAATTTCGATTTTATTGATATTATTTCAGTATTTCTATGGAATATTACATTCAAAATGTATGACATATTTGTTGTTTTGGACTCATTCACAGAAATAACCACTAATTCAATGAATTCTAAAATCTTGTCTTCAGTTCTGATAAGAATGACATCGAATATGAATTGAAACCCAATTTGTCTAATATTTATATATATGTATAACTGGAATGGCTTTAAACCCTTTGCTTTAAATATGACTCAAATTGAATACATTTACTCTAAATATTGATATTTAAAATTCAAATATAAGTTGCCTTTCGTTCCGTAAAAATTCATTTTAAAAATTCTTCTGTGCTTTGAATGCTTTGAAATGTGAAAAAATATTAAATCAAAAATTAAATACAAAACACTCGTCTTTTGGGACATTTTGGACAACAATTCTGTTTGTTTTGCGAACAATATTTGGGTAATTGAGTGGAAGAACAGTGAAAAAGATGTGAAAAATTACAATCAATTCTTAGTTTTGTTTACAATAAGTTATTTATTCGTTTCTCGCGATATATATATTCATAAGTTTTAGGAAAAATTGGTTTCTTTTGTCGAGAAATGTATTAAAGAGTCCGATAGAGGACTGACTTATAATTGATTTCCTGCAGATGTTCTCCTTTTGCAGCAAAAGTAGAAAACACTTATTTAAAGATATAATAGAAGTCACGCAACAAATTATAAGTACAGATAAGTCTAAGTATTGCTAATAATTAAGAGTTTCAAACATTTAAGACTAACTTCAGATTTAATTCTTGTAATTCTTTAATGAAATTAATAGAAAAATAAACAAAATTCAAAACAATTAATTGTTTTTTGTATTAAATACTTGAAAATAAAGCGAATGAAAAAAACAGCGAAAAATACAAATAAGAATCAAATGAAATAAATTTAGAGTAAAGAGAATTATTGGGCTATAAATACATTTTCAAAGAAATCAATTTTTTTTGTATTCAAATGAAATTAAATCAAAACTTGAATTAAGCGGAGGTCTCGACAGCCGTCTGTTTGTCGGCCTCCTCTCCAGCGCCGGTCTCTTTTGTGCCGTTGCTGTCATCGACTGCACTGTTGTCCACTTTTGCCTTTTTGGGTGTGATGTCAGTCGAGTCGGGAGCGTCTCCGGCCTCCTCTCCTCCCGCGGACTTTCTCTTCGCCGAACCGTTTTCCACCTTTTCGTCGCTTTTATCTGAAAATGAATTCAAATCATAAATACATTTATGAATAAAATGAGAGATCGAGTGATAGTGACCTCCATTGGTATCAGAGGGGAGCGCATCATTAGTGCTGCCGTTAGTGTTCTCCTCTGATTTGTCGACCGGTTTTTCGTCAGCACTGGTGCTGTCACTCGACTGTTCAGCGTTAGAGTCGGCCTTTTCGTCGGCAATCACTTCCTTGACCTCAGCCTAAAACACATTCAATTGATTTGAGAATCGATTTCATTATCGACTCATTTGGCGCCAAATCTGCGCTCAATTGACAAAACATCCAAACGATTGACAATTCAATAATTGTTACCTCTTTTTGTGGCTCTTCTGAGACTTCGTTCTTCTTGTCCTCAACGGCCACTTCTGGGGCTTCAGTACTGAAGAAAACACACAAAAGAAAATCAAACAAAAGTCGACTAAAATCTGATATTTTGTGAAACATTAGAATAAAATCAAAAGAATGGTTGCGTCGGCTCTTCAGTGGTAGCCCTGAGTGATGCCGGCGCTGAAGAGCAGACGCAGTGTTGCGTTAATCGACGCATTGCTTCGCCGTTTGTCTGCCATTCAGTCAAACGTTTTGTTAAAAAATCATTTGATTTACACATAAAACACATCTCTTTTACACTAAACTAAAGAGGATTTTCTGGCAAAAGATTGAGGAATGGATGCAAACCTGGTTCGAGATCTGGTGGCGGGCATTGTTTACGTCGATTATAACTCAATTTAATGACAATTAAAGACAAAAACCGGCGAAAAGACTAAGAAATTGCGGTTTAGTTGTGAAGAGAACTCAAACGTAATGCGAATCCAATCGAATACTCAGTCGTTTGCTCTCATGTATGAGACAATGGCTAAACACGTGACACACTCTCAGCCAATCACAGCCGACACCGCTATACGTGTAGCTGTACTCAAGGCGTTTGCTTTTAATAGCCGTCCAAACAATACGAGACATTTAAACACTTACTTCCGTTCCCTTTCTCTGCACTCTTAAGGCGTTTATTTGTTTTTTTGTTTGACGTTATTTTTTATGTCTGGCTTTTAGGACCGCCTCTGAGTTGAGCGCGAATAAAGTGAGTTTCTCTGAGCGCTCGGTTGGGTTACGGGCTTTCCTTTGGTTATGTCCGGACATTCGCATAATTTATTGCACAAACACTAAGGAAGGCATACGTTTGCAGTAAAGTCTCATAAAAGTAAACTCAAATGAGTTTAAAACCAGAAAAATGAGAAATACTCTGAAATTTGAAAACTTTTATACTATTTGTGAGACAAATATTGTTTTCGTCTAAAATGCAATAATTTTATCGTTTGTCTGATAAGCGAATCAAAGGCTGCGATAAACGTATGTCTGGTGTCGGTTGCCTTCAATGACATAACCTAAGAGTCAGTGTATAACCCAATACTGAATGGAAAATTCCAGACAAATGTAGACTTCTATGGCTTTCCATAGGCTTTCCAACGCATACGTTATTTTGTTCTTAGTTTGGGCTCAAAAATAATTATTAAAAGTAATAAAAGTTTTTACTTTTTTGTACTCTAAGTCTAAGTACAGGTAAAGCAAAGAGACGTCAATTTCTGATAAATAGTTGGATAAGTTTTATCGCTTTTCCACACTTTTGTCGCAATTCTTAGTTATTATAATTTTAATTATAATTAGTTTTTGTTCTCTTTTTATCCAAATATTTAATTATCGAATTGTTTGAGTCATTCGACTGAAGGGGAGTCAGAAGTGCCGGTATTTTATGCATTGGCGCCAAAACTTGAATTTCGCAAATCGTATTCGACTGTCAAAAGCCTTTAACGGAGTCTTTGATTGGTTAACGGTATATACTTTCGAGTAAATCATTAAATACAGTCGAATCCCATTATTTCCAATTCTAATAACTTTTAAATTACTTTATTTAGACTTTTTATTTAAGTTTTCTGCTTCATATTAAATTGAGCAAGGTCCAATTATATTCTTTTTGATCAATTAGTTTTTCAAGTCTTCATGAAGTTTGTTAAAACTTAGGGAAAGCACATTCTATATAATTAGTTTAGTGTGAGGCCAATTTGAGCAAGTACTCATTGATTACCGCGGAATAGAGTGACTCCTCTATGGCCGTCCATTCCTTCAATACAGTAGTAAAATGAATATAATTATAGAGAACTTCAGTACTTTTCAAAGATTTTAAGGAAAAGAGTAAACAAATAGTTTTAACGCTTTTTAAATGATTTAATTGTTTGGACACTAAAACAAAACAAAAACTTTTCGCAAATCTAAGAATCGCTTAAAGTTTCCCAAACTTTGGTTGAGTTTAAGGAAAGTTTTGATAAAAGATTTTCATAGTTTATCCTCTATTCGAGGGTCTATTCGAGGGTCCGGTCAATCGAATCGACAGTTTGTTTGCAACGAATGGATAAATCATTTTATTTGAAAATAAACACAAATTTATATTAATTCCGAATTATATTAACGAATATATTTGTAAAGTATTTAAAAAACAGTTTTAGACTTTAAATGCTCAGTAAATATGAGTTAACACTACTTTTAAACTAACTTTGAATTGATTTCAATTTGTTTTTCAAATCCAAGTTTTCTTTTTTTAATTTCTCGATTTCTTGCAATAAATTCTCGTTTTTCTTAAGAATTTGATCCAATATTTCCGTTTCACTATTGGATTGTTTCAGTTTATTGACACTCAAAGCAATATTAGAATCGATTGTCTCATTTCGTTGTCTGAGCTTCAAATGTGGTAACAAAAGCTGTTCCCTCTCTAACACTGAAATTTGATCTGAAGGACAGGAAAATACTATTAATTAAAAGTTAATTACAAATTAAATACTGACTGTTATTGAGTGGAATTATATTCATTTGATTGCTTTTATCTCTTTTGATGAGAAGTCGAGGAATATTGAGTGCCAGTGGAGGGACACTCACTTTGTCATCAATCAGAGTCATGCAGACATTGTTTAGAAGTATATGAGTGGGCGGCACACAAGTAATCTCTTCATCGGTGACAAAGTCGGCCAAAAGCATGACTGAGTCCATGTGAAGCGTCGACTCTATGTTATTGACTGAAACACTGATTAATTCGTCCTTAAGATTGAGTTTCACAAACGATTCCAACCGAACCGTAACTTCTGAGAGCCTTTCGTTTGAATTTGAATCGATATTAGTTTTGTTAACAACCCTTTGATTTGTAAATATTTGGTATTCACTGAAAGGCATTCGGATGTACTCCGAGAGTGATATACCGGAACAGTTGAGTAAAATATTTGAATGAAATCCTTTTGACTGTTGGACTAAATTTAGATTTGAAACCTTTATCTGAAGTAATGTTACACTGATTGGAGTATCGAGTGATGGATGAGAGGCACTACTAGGCTCCGACTCTTCTGACGGCGACTCAGCATTTGAGTCTTCTTTTACTTCATCGGCCGACTCTATTCGTGCAAGAGTAAATATGTCTTCTTCTTCTTCCTGAGTCATTGTTTCAAAGCCGACGACAACGAATTGATCACTTTCTGCAGACAAATCACTTCTGATGGAACGGTTGTCGTCATCGATAGGCGAACAGTCGGTTTGAATCGAATCATTGAAAGTCGAAAAACTTTTAAGACTCGAACCCTCAGAAGAGAAGAGAGACTTTTTGAACACAATATTTGCCGCGTTTTGAAGCTTATTATGAATATGAACCGAAGGTATGGCTGCCATAGAAGAAGATGAGTGAAGAGTGTTTGAGTGATTGCTTTGAGTTTTTGGTGATTCGTTCCTTTGAATCGATTTATTAGTTTCGAGACTCAGTGAACCAATACATCCGATAAACGAATCGCTATTTGATTTAGGAATTTGTGTCGCTTCGAGTCTATCCATCGGATTATTGCCAATAAGAAGAGTTATTTCTGATTCGATGGACAACTTTTCGTTGATTGAGGGCGAACTCAAGTTTAGTACTGAGTGTTGGGGAGAAATACCAATACTTCTTGAAGTTTGAAATTCTTCATTCAATTTGAGAACTAATTCAATGTTAGGAATCGTTGTAATCAAAGAAATGCTTTTAAACAAATCATTTTGTGAAGAGTTATCCAATTTTTGAATTAGAGAAGTGTCGGTATTAATCTGAGCTCCAAATTCGCTCAATTGCTCCAAAAATCTCATTAAAAACAAGTGTTGGTTGTGATTGAGCTGTACTTTCACTGTCGATGATATGCATAACAAAAGACTTAAATTCGGTTCACAATTATTATCACAGGATTTGCTACTCTTTGGCGGGGATTCAAAAGCCCATAAAGTGATGGGAAGGGGGTCTAACAATGGCTGAAACTTTGAAGACTTTCTACTTCTGAACTCTGCCCACAAGGGCTCCATTCGAACGGTCCAAATATCAATTGGATTCTCATTTGTCTTGAGTTGAGCTAAATTTGATAGAAACTCATCGGTAATGGGCTTAAAGTCTGATTCGAGCCAAGGAAATGACTGTTTGTCGTACATGAATGGAGTGCTTCCCATTTCTTCCATCATTGTATTCAAGTGATCAAAACTAGAGTTCTCTGTTTCACAGTTGACGACAACTATTCGGGCGCTCTTCAGCTCCAGTGCAGAGTATTCTGAATTTTCAGGACATTTAACAACAATTAAAGGCATTAAACACTCGATTCTTGTAAGCAGTCTTTGTTTTTCCTGTATTGGAAGCATTTCCTGAAGTTTAACCATTGCGTTGTGAAGATTGGCCTGAAATGCATTCAACCACAAGAGTGTCATCGAATCAAATGTTACTTTGAGTGGCGCCAAATGTAAGAAAGCATTTCCATCGGGAACTGCTTCGTTCGAATCGACGAAATAATAGTTACTAACTTCCATATAGAAGGCCATCATATCGTCGGGCAGTGGCGCCGACTTATCCGTTGCGATCAACTTCTCGTTTAGTTTCAATTTAGTGGTCGTATTAGTTGTCACACAACTGACTGAATAGTCAGACAAACGGATCAAAACCACTCTAGACATCAATTGATTCAACGGAGAGCGCATTTGGGTCCGAATGGCTGGTTTGGCTCCTGGCGACTGTGAAGGCATTCCTTTGCTGCTCTTCTCAAAAAATGACTGCAAGTTTTGGTTAATCCAATGACTCCGACTCGAGGACGGATCAGAATAGCGGAGCCAATGATTACGGTTTGACATGACTTTCTGATATGGGTAGACATCAATCACAAGCTTTGATAAAGTTATCTGAAGAGCTCCTCCATCTTTAAGGTTTGGATGGAGAGATCTGCCATTATTTGGGTCCAAATCATCGCATAAATGAACTTCAATACGACTCACGAATATGTGATGAGAGGTCTCAATGATATCGTATTGACTGAAGAGACGACTCACTGTTGATTGTGACGCCTGTGAAGAACTTGAGCTCATATTCTTCAGTGTCGCGAAAGTTGGCGATTGAGAGGTTACCACCAATTCATCAGAAAAATTCTTAGTCCGCGGCGCTCTTTTGATCAGTTGTCCCAAATAGTCGGCGAAATGGAGAGCAGAAAGGAGCTGAGCGTCAGTTAAAACCCAAAGGAGGTCATCGAAAATGAACATAATTCTGGCCCCAATCATTGAACAGTCGCTCAGCCTCTTCTTGATTGTGATCCTACACGTGGCCTGATTTGCAATCAAACGGAGTGGTGTCTGAACAATATTGGACTCAGCCTTTGCTTCGAATCGCATGGTCTGCCACTCCAGGTGTTTGAATATAAGTATTTGTCCCCTATTTGGGTCCTTAATGCGGGTCAGCCTCAGGTCAGCCGTTTTCTTCCAATTGGGAGGTCGACTCTCTATCAGTAATCGCGACAACTGAACAATAATTGAGTTTTAGTTATGAAAGCAATAAATGCAAACATTTGACCGAAATTGTGGAACAGAATAATGTCTTCCCTTTTCTCAATCAAAACAAATAATAATTACCTGAAGTGAAGCGTTGAAGACCTTAGACTTGAAAGTAATGACAACAGAATTGATAGTAACAGTCATTCCATCGAAGACTCGATCAGCGAAACCATATTTTCCCGAATCACTGCAAAATAAAACGGGAATTAATGGTTGAATGGCTTTGTCTCTGAGGAGGAACCGACGCATAGGAGGGCTGATTGGTTTTGCCTTTAGAGTCCTGTCTAAAGTCTTCACAGGTCTCGATCTCAACCACCACTTCATCTAATGCCAGATATATGGGGACTGACTTCAGTTTCATCCATTGGACTTTGAGTGAGACGTGGTTACAGACGGCTCGCCTTAAGGTCATCCAAACGGGGAGTTCCAACAAATCCATTAAAACCAATTCATTTAATTCAATGTTATGGACATCACAACAACCCTTTATTGCACTCAAATTTAGTTTATCCGCAGACAAGTTCTTCGTGAATCTGAAGACATACAAAGCATTGGTTAAATCAATGGTTGAATAAAACCCTTAAGAATTCAAATTACTTCGAGAGATGTTTAAGAATTTGGTTCTTCAGAAGTGCGGCCATTATTTTGAAGTTTGGATAATTTAATGGCAAATATTGTGTTTATTAGTAAACCATTTGATTACAAACTATTAGTCATTTAGTTATCAGTATTTCATTGTCTCTAAAGCTATGAGTCGACCAAAAACGCAAAGATATGTAATAAATAATATCAAATGAAGTCTAAAAACGACTGATTATATAATTTATATAAACGTAATGACATTTCATCACAACATTACTCGCTTTAAATAAGGGTAACCAAGGCTTAACACACATTGATAGGTGTCAGATAGGAAATAGTCTAGCAAATCTTAAATCTAAGGCAACGAATCTAACAAAAATCATAGATTTATAGAATATTTAGGGTAATCAAGATTTTGTATTCCTATCCCATCCACCCAAACATAATAATGTAAACTTGGCTATATCTTATCCTCATTTGAAGTGCACTAAATCTCTAAATAAAGGAAATGACCTCTTTTTAGCCTAATATCACTTTAATTTGGATATAAATTATAAAATTTTAATATAAAATTCAATTAAAATTAGTGAATCTTATAATTTGAAGTAATTTTAACTAATTGTTTAGCTTAGACTTAGCATGGTCAATTAAATTGAATTTAGTTGAGGTCCCAAATTTCAAAATAAGTACCGCCTAAAAGTGATTGAGTAAGACTGAAATATGCCATCTATGAGGAATTGATCATGATCAATTTGGACAAATCAGAATTTATGTGAAGCAAAAGAGTCGCCAAAAGTGTAATATTATTGGATAATTGATTACAAGAAACGAGTCTTTGAT
>JAQIYB010000442.1:0-11634 GCA_034699325.1 Oribatida sp. Gr-Ori-00743 | reverse complement strand
ACGGAATCAACAAAAATGAATTACAAATCAAAAATATTTATTAGAATTCAATAGATTTTCTTCGGTTACAAAAAAAATCAGTTTTAAGTTTAGACTCAAATGAAAGCAAAATCCAAATTAAAAACATTTTATTTGATTTAAGTCTTGATTTAAATTAAAATCCAAAGTTATATATAAAGAGAATCGGAGACAAAGATATGAAAAAAACAGACTAATCGTGAAGAATGCAGCGAAAGAGGACTGTCATCATTCATCGGGATAACAGCCGCCACCATATCTATGGTCATCGGGAGCCGCCTGTAATTTAATCAAATCGTCGATTCTTAATATAGTGATCGCGGCCTCAGTGGCGAACTTAAACGACTTAATCTTGGAAATGGCGGGCTCTAACACTCCTGCCTTAACATTGTCTCTGACCACGCCTTCCATTAGGTCGAGTCCGACGTATTTGAGTTGCTTGTGTTCGGCTTTCATTTGGGAACTGTTATGATATGCGCGCAGTTTTGCCACCAAATCTGTCGCGTCTTTGGCCGCATTCACGGCCAGTGTCTTAGGGATAACGAGTAGAGAGCGGGCAAACTCTGCGATCGCTAACTGTTCCCTCGAAGCTATTGTTGTGGCGAACGTTTCCAAATATACTGAAAGGGCGGCCTCAACAGCACCGCCGCCGGGAACTACCTTTTTAGACTCCATCACACGTTTAACGACACATAACGAGTCGTGAATAGAGCGCTCCATTTCGTCCAAAAAGAACTCATTGGCTCCTCGGAGGATAATCGACGCACTGTTCCCATTCTTAGGGCTAACCATTGATGGATGGGTTGGGAAAAAGGAAATTCAATTAAATTTGTGAATATATTCGTAGATTCGTAACACAATTCAAATGAATTACAAATGGATTTTATAAACTAATCGTTAATTTTCTCCCATTTTGTCGACTCTATAATCAGTGGAACCGGAAAATAGAGCCAAAGATTTGGGAGGAATTCCTAAAATAAGTCTAAATAATTAAAAATGTTTTATACCCTCTAATAATTATGAGTTCGTCGTCGCACACCCTTTCCTGGACTACCTCTTCGGCATCGCCCAACATAGAAGCATCGAAAGACTCGTCGCCCTCCATATTAGCCAGGCTCAAGAGCAGTGTAGCACCGGTCGACTTTGCAATACGCTTAAGATCTATCCTTCGACACCGGCGGACAGCCATCACTTTAGCCTCAACACAGTATTTCTGACACAACTCATCGACAGAGCCAGTGGTCAGAATAACATTAGTGCCGGCGCTTATGATCTTCTGAAGGCGTTCCTTCATTATGTCGTTCTCACTATAAAGCAAACAAAAGTTAAATTATGGGACAAAACAACACCAAAATAGGACAAACCGCTGACGAATGCCCTCAAGCTTTTCGGGGTCGGTAACGAGAATCTGTACACCCATTTTCATCTTGGCCTTTTGCAGGGAGAAGTCTAGTAATGCAATCTTTGCGTTCTTCACATGTTTTGGCATTCCTTCAAACAAAACATAATTTGAGTAAAAAATTCCTTTAAATCAAAGACTAATTTTGAAGCCTTTCCTCATATACATGGATAACATTTACTGAATCATCAGGTTCATTTCGCCGGTGTAGTTTTAATCATTGGAAAGACTGATAGAAAGAATCAATTCAAGGATCGGTACAAACCTTGTGTTGCAATCACACAATTGAGAGCAAAACCTTTGATGAGAACACTTTCGCGGGTGCTTTTGCCGTTGGCTTTGAGGACATGGATCTGTTTGATCGGATATGTGAAGCCTCCCTTTCCGTCGGGATTCCGGACAGTATTGGCGGCGTCGACCACCATATTAGCGAAGAAGTCGGCGTCACTACAGAAACACATTAAACAGTATTAAAACGGAATCAATAAAAACAAAAATTAAAATAAATTGAAATATAATTTAAACTCATTTACATGGATAACATAATCTAGATCAATTTAATTCACTGGAAATTAGTTGTAATCATTGTTAAACTTTTTCATAGATTAAAGATTTAAATCTATTGTAATATTCAATACTAACGATCCGATCAATTTGGAGGCCATCGATGTCTTCGCGGCGTTTATTACACAATCCTTTCCCAAGTCGTCGACATTAATGACCAGATTTTCATTAATATATTTGACCGCCTCTTTGCAGGCCAGTCGGTAACCACTGATTATAGAGGTCGGGTGTATCTTGTCGTGGACCAATTCGTCGGCGTTCTTAAGCAGTTCGGCCGCAATCATGACCTGACAAATAAGACAACTCTAAGACTCAATTCTATTGATTGGGAACTGTTAAGCAGTTTTGTGGATATAATACCAATTTGTAATACAATTGAAACAAATATAATACAAATGGAGATCACATCCCGTTTTAATTTCCTCCCGAAGTATAGACATAAAAGTATTGTTTACTTTTAAGTCAAAGCTGTCGGGAGTTTCGGAACAACTTTCGACAAACACTCAATCGAAAGCTATTCGATTAATTCGCTGTTTTTTATTACCACAGAAGTGGTTCCATCGCCGACTTCCTGGTCCTGGAGTTGGGCCAAATCGACCAGAACTTTGGCGGCCGGGTGTTCCACTTCCAAAAGGCCAAGAATAGTAGCGCCATCGTTAGTGATGGTCACATCCTATTTGATTAAAGCAAACGTTTAAAAACTGTCTTTAAGTCAAATACCTGACTCCCAAATGGATCGGAGGGTCAGACAACTCTTAAAATCAATTTAACAAAAGTTAGTCAACAAATGAATACTTACTCCGATGTCGTCGACTAACATCTTATCCAAACCTATCGGACCCAATGATGACTTGACAACGTTGGCAATCGCCGACGCGGCCATCACTTTAGTGGAAAACAATTCAATTAAAGATCAAATTATCGGAAAATTATTTGTTTTAAGGCATGCATTGTGTGAAAAATCAAACAAATGGTGTGCTTTTCGGTTAACTACTTACCATTTTGTGTCCGCACAGAAGAGCCCGACACTCGGCTGCCAGAGACAGACAGTAAGTTTTGAATTGACATTGCTACTAAATATTATCGAGTAATAAATTAAATAAAATTGAAATTTAATACAATTAAAAGTGATTTTATTGTTTGAATTAATAAGCGATTGGCATAAAAGGAGTGTTGATTTGAAGACCGGAACCAAACTTAAACCACGTTATGGCAAATGTATAGTTTTTGAACACCAATTACTCCCCTTTTGGTTCATTTAATACTAATATTCATAAAGTACTAAAATCTTTTGCTTCAAAATACTGTTACGTTGTTTTTGAATAAATCTTTGCCTTAAAAACCATGCCTTCAATAAAATCATTGACTTGAATGCCATCTATTGATTGAAATTAATTTAATGTTTAAAACTTTAATGACTTGACAACTATTTTTAGACCAAGAATCGATTGAGTTATCCACCAATTCATTGATCATTTCTTTGACATATTGATGGTACAGTTCAGTAATTTATTGTCATTTGTGCCAAAATCTTGTTTTTGACACTCTTTTGACGCAAAATTGTTTTGCATTTCCAATGACTTCACTCCAAAAGATTTTCCACAATTCGCTAAAAATAGAAATAATTTCAAAAATTCTTCAGAAAATTACTAATTATTAAACAAATTATAATTTAATTACAAAAACGGGTTTTAAACTTAATTCGAGAATTTATTAGAAATTTTATTTGAATACAAAATTCACTTTGAAATCAATTTATTCCAACCTTTGTTTTAAAGAGTGTTTTCTCTTGAATTACAGATTTTGAATGAAAGCAAAGATTTAAATATTAAACAAAATTTAATTATCAATAAATCATAAGTTAGTAAACAAATTAAGAAAAATTAGTTTCATTTGCTTTTAATTTCGACATTGATTTCGGTTTTCTCAGACTTTTCTGTCTTCTTATCGGTTGACTTCAAGTCACTGGAAGTTTGAGTGTCTTTGGATGTCTCACTTTGGGTCTGTTCCTTACCGTTAACCAAATCCTTTTCGTGTATTATTGGTATAAAAACAACGTTTTCCTCTTTCGTTTGAAAGACCTTTTTGGGCACTTCCACGACCAGAATACCGGCCGATGAGAGGGTTGATCTGACTTTTTCGAGGTCCACATCGTCTGGGAGCGCAAATTTTCTGGTGAACTGTCGGGAAACCCAACCGAACTCATCCTTTTTCTCTTCGTGTTTGCATTCGACGACCAGATCTTTGTCGACAATCTTAACGCTGAACTCTTCGGGCGAAAAGTGACTCAAATCTAAACGAATCTCAAATTTATTGACATCCCGTCTGATCGGCACGAGTTGACTGGGGTTGGGCTTATGGTTTGGGTTCTTGCAAAGGTCTGACATCAGGGACAATTGCATATTCCAGTCGTCCCAATTCATTGGACCCACTGGTGCATCGATAGGTCCTTCGGTGCCCACCCAAGTTCTGTGAGAGGTGCTGCTCCACTCTTGAGTGCAGGGATGGGATGTACTCACGTAAGACATTATTAAAATAAAAACTGTTATCAAAACCTAATTATTGAAAATTGGAATAAATTTGAATTAAATTTAGTGAAGAAAAGCGAAAAAAGTTATAAAAACTTTTGAGACTTGTTGTCAGTGAACGCAAAATAGACTGAAAGGCAATCGTCAAAAGACTTGTTTATATACGGAGTCTATTAATGTCTATCTTTGTGTGAAAGAGTCATTTGACAGTTGTTGCCATAAAACGCAAAGTCACTCAACGCCTAAACTATACTCTATTTGTATCCATAGATAACTGCAATTCAGTGATGCAACCGATTGACTGATGCAATGCAGTGAAGTTGTCTTTCGAGATAATTCTCGAAGTTTCCAGACTTCTCTTGTGACGATTGAATGGGGGAAAGGCATGCAATAGTCATGCGCCGCACCATTGGATAGTGCACTTTTAGTCCAAACTTACCTGTTTTCTATTAAAGATTACATCATTGTCCATGGACAATTATTCAGCAAATTTTACATATAAAAGCAGAGCTGAGTTCAGTTGCACAGCATATTAAACATAGTTGAAGACAGTGTTGTATAACAAGAATTATATTTGTTTTCATTACTAATTGTTTCGAATATAACTTTCAATCCTTATTTCAGTTGTTTTTACTTTGGATTAAACTTTGAGTAATCACTAAAAGTAAGAATTTTTTTAAAGTTTGTTTTTTTAATAATTCTTTTTAGATGATCATGCTAATTCAAATGATAATTAAACTTGCTCTTTTATTTAGAGATAATGGCTTTGTTGGACATACTTATTCCTCAACTTATGAATTGTGGTCAGAACGCCAATCAGACGTTTACTAATGTGATGGACCAGGACTGGAATCATTGGAAACTACAGCTTCAGTCGTGGATGGAAGACGCCAAAGAGGCGGCTGGACAGCCCGGAGCTACTGCTAGTGCTGCGCCAACTTGTGGTGCCAGCGCTAACCAAGAGAGTGGCTGCAGTGGAAATCCCACTGAAAGTGATGCGCCCCACAGTCCTTATTTTGGTGATTTGTGGAGTCAGTTCGTGGGCGCCAGACATCAGAATCGGCGAACAGCTCGAGAGGAGGCCTCCAATAATCTGGTTAAGAATGGACAACGAAAATATATCATCAAATTGGATGTCCAACACTTTGAACCGAATGAGATTACCGTCAAAATAGTTGGCAATCAGATTGTGGTCGACGGCGAGCATTCGGAGCGCTCGGACCGTATGGGTCGGGTCAGCCGTAAGTTCCAACGCAAGTATGATCTGCCGGATGAGGTCGAGCCCAACTCTATTGTGTCGACTCTAACTTCAAGTGGTGTTCTCATAATCGAAGGCTTGAAAAAGCGCGTCCCTAATGAGTCCGGCTCTGAGATCGTCATTCCTGTGATCCGAGAGACCAACGATTCGGGTGAAGATCAAAGTCAGTATCAGAACGACCAGAAAATGGACTAAAATGAAAGTAAATGTCAGATCCAATAGATTTGATTTGCTTTTAATATTTATCCTTTATTTCCATATATTTAGTATTTTATTCAATATATTAATTCTGAGTTTATTTTCTATAATTATTGGTTTAATAAAATGTTATTCTTTAGGTTTAGGATTGGATTTAATGTAATGTTGTAATCCTTTAATTCTGTTCTAATAAACATGCTTTAAATCCTATAGAAATTATTTGTGCTTGAACAGTTTTTTAAATCTGAACATTCTGCGCAAAATGCAAATTGAAGTGTGCTCAATTATTTTTATTTAATTTCAAAATTATCCTAGTAACTTTATAATAAAATAATTATTTTTAAGAGTGGAGAGGGAGAGGGAAAGGGAGAGAGGGAGAGAGAGAGATCCACATACGCAACGAAAACAAACTCTCTGTGCTGTTCCCGCCCTCTCAATGTTGTGTTGTGCTGAGCACTCGTATGTTTCTGTAACAGTTTGCAAACGAGAGACGATTGTATTGTATTAATAGACTGTTATGTTATGAAAGGTATACTTAAACACAAGTTTTAAATCCAATAAAAATGAAAAGAAGAGTTAAAACTTCAATAAACTAATTAATGAGTAAATTCCCGCTAATTATTGTCTACGAGTCTCACCTTTTCATAAGAAGTTCAGATAAATGACTCAATACGTTATTAACACTCGAGTAGTGCCGGGAAGTATAGTTCCGCCACTTAAGGAACAGGTTCCTCTTTCACCACTTCCACCAAGATATCGACTCCGGGATCTGATTCTTGGCGATTTTGCTCTTGGCGATGACGGAGAAAGGTCTGTTTTTGTATTTATTATTCTTCAAAACAATGCATCATTTGTTGAGATAAATGAACAAGGAAATACATGTATTTATTCATATTAAATGACATTACATTAAGTAAAGTTATTTTTATTATAGTTATATTTGTCAAGGTTAAATAATAATTGAGTTCGATATAGAAAGATGAAAAGAAAAGAAAAAACATCATGGTGATTAATAGATGACTATCACAGAAGTCATTTAATTAAGCTTTAATCTATAACTTGTGCTGTGAACATGCTAAATTAGAAAGGAAAAACAAATTCAAAACAAGCAATTAACTTTTGAACTAAAAGAAACTTTATTATATTGTCAATTTATCATGGTAGAATCCTGTATGAGATGTAATTGAAAGTTTTAGTCATTAAATTCAGTCATTAATTATATTAAAACATTTGAAATACTCGAGAGAATAGAGAATATAAAACAATAAATGCATTCTTTGTGTGCATTACTTCTCGATATTCAGTTTCATTACACAAATATTTTATAACTAATGCTTATAATCAAATGACTCGGATCCGGACCCAGTCCTCTAATTTTTTGATGCGTTTAGTCACTAAACTCTAGTCAATCATTAAGAGGTCACTCACCTAATCGTTAATGTTTAAGCCATATATCAGTGTCACTCAGGTACTAATAATGATTGTCAAACAATGCCTACCCTTTTCCATGTTATCGGAATATTCATCGACGCCTTGAATCGGTAGACAATCTCTTTCTTCACATAATTCTGAGCCATAAAAACGATGATAAATATTATCCGATTTTTTTCATTTTAAAAGATTTATAACTTTTGATATTATTCTGAGTCTTAAAGGCCGTACTTAAGACTATAGTTTGAGATTCAGCAAGAATTGTGAAGAATACCCATTTGTTGCGAGAAATTACAGTAAAGTGGCTTTTTATGTAATCCCGGATCAAATACAGATGGTATAAGAGTAGTATAAGAGTAGTAAAAATACATTTTCGTCCAACACTTTTAGATTAATTTTTAAATACTTTCTATTTTTTCTCCAAAATACTAATGCGTTTGAAATTAATTTTTAATTTGAAAACACTAACGAAAAGCGGACTCTTCTTCTCCGCCGGCAATTTAAGTCAACTTTTCGTTTCACTTGTTTTCAATTTGCTTTTAATTGAATCAAATAATTATTTTCTGACAAATTAACGACTCATTTAATGGATCAAACTTTTGTCGACTGGAAGTTATGTTTTGATGCAATGGTTTGCCCTTTGATTTAATACTTTAACCATTGGTTTGTGTTTATATTTCTCTTTGGGAACGACTGTAACAAATGCTCGAAATATTCAAATGAATTCTGTGTTGTTATAACTTATAACTCAGAGGAAATGAATCCAATTGTTTGCCATAAATTGATTACAGAATTAAATATTCAATTCGATTAATGAAGTCTTAATCCGACGCTC
Source organism: Oribatida sp. Gr-Ori-00743 (assembly GCA_034699325.1). Taxonomy (NCBI): domain Eukaryota; kingdom Metazoa; phylum Arthropoda; class Arachnida; order Sarcoptiformes; species Oribatida sp. Gr-Ori-00743. Next base: position 3,403 of record JAQIYB010000442.1, on the reverse strand, counting down.
ATTACTGTCGAGTTGTTTAGTCATATCCTTGATTATAGTGTTTTCCTCGTTACTGATGCCGTCAGTGGACCTGACTATTGACAACCAGACCTGGTTTAATCTGCTCAATGTCAGTATGTTATTTGTGGCCTCTTTCGGCTTCTGGATGGATAACCTATTGATCATACAGTTAGCGTTCGGTACGGTGGGGGCCGTCGTCACCTGGATTATGATTTGTCTCACTTTAGTCCTCTTTGAAAGATATCCCAAAGTTTTGGTCGCATTCTTCTACATTGCATTTCAGATAATTACCACTGAATTGTATAATCTTATTGTCGTCTGAATTGGTTTCTCATATGATTTGAAGTTAGTTATATTTATATTCAAGAATTCAAAGTATTTCTTAGATTTAATACGATTTTATCGATTTTAAGCCAAAAACACATTTTTAAGATTTTATGAGTAATTTCTATATTTCGTTAATAATTGAAAAGTTATATAAAGATCTTTATATACGAGAATTTATGCTAAAATAGTTTTTTTGATAGAATCTATTTTTATGGAAAAATTAATCAATTTTTCTGATTAAAAATCTATACTTTTTTCCGAACATTTTTGTGATAAAATTTAATTAATTTCTTCGTTGTTTGAAAAATGTGTCCAAAAAATACTATCGACTAATCATTAAACAAACTTTTAGTCTTTTTTAAAAAACACATCTTTTTTATGTAATGCCTAAACCAGGGTAGTCTAGCCATAAAGATATCCTCTTGGCCAAAAGGTTTGCCATCATACCCCCTATGATTCGGGTCCTTTGGCTACCCCTGGCTTAAACTGTTTGTCTATTATATGAGATAATCTAAAACCAACGAAAATGTTTTGATGGTAAGTACCAATTTTATATGGGAAACAAATAGCTAGGTTATTTATTATTGTTTCATCACTTTTAGAGTTCCTTTTGTTTCCTCAAAACTTTGTAAATATTGATATGAAAATAGGAGTAATAAAACTTTTATTCTGAGTCAATACAAGACTATCATAAAGTATATTCAATCGATTATTCTGTTGCTTAGATATCGGAGTAATTCTTAACATATTATTGTATTTATCAATCGATTATCGATCCGCACAAAAAGGCATCCCTTCATTGCATAACAAAGATAAACTTTTTTCTTACAAATAGAACTGCAATAAACTGTAATTGTGATTAAATTCCATTAAAACCAGCTTGGTAGCTTATAATTTTGACTTATATTATGGTTATTTCCAATTAAATTACTGCCAAAAATTGATTCAATTATTTGACTCTTATTAGTAAAAAGTTACACAAACTTGCATTTAGGGAGTATTGGATTTGAGCCGCATATAGAGAGAATGGTCATTCTTTATTTAAGATGTTTGATCTTTTCATAGTTGAGGCGATGAATGTCCAAATTGAGTCAATTCTGCAACACTTTCATCAAAAATAATTGAATTATACGTTGTATTCACAACCAATTTATCAAATTAAGGAATAATCAGATAAATGAGCCGACAATTGCTTCCGATCCAAACCTTTCTCGACAATAGTGTCCTAAAAAGTTACAACTAATTGCCCGCTATTATGGCCCCGATTACCCGATTAGATAAATGAAGAGCACAGACACAAAATTATTGCTATACATTAGTGTCCGGTAATATATGTTGTAATCAAAATTGAGAAAAATGGAGTCTCATTATATTAGCCGGGTAAATAAAGTTAATACAGAATGAATCCAATGTTAATATTTGAAGAATATTTATTTTGAACTGAATTTTAGGCCAAATTAATGATAAATAACACAAATATTTTTGTATTGTTATCAAATTTTTTAGATTTTTAGACAAATAAACATTTGATAAAAGGCTATAAATTTAGTTGAAATCATTAGTCAGTTATTCATTAGAAATGTACGGAATTAGTGATGCGTTTATCCCTTGGTTTCAAATAAATATGATTTTAATTATTTATTTAGTCCTTATTTTTACTGTAAATGCCAAGAGTCTATTGAAATCAAAATATTCTGATTCATTATAATGCTCTTATCAAGTTCATACGTGTTGTTATGAATGTTAAATATAATCAAGTAACTTTAGTTAGAAATTTAATGGAATTCATTAGTTGAAATCAAAAGTAATCAAGTACCTTTAGTTGAATTAAAAATATCTCATTATTGCAAATAATTTTGTTTAATAACCAAGTTTATAAAATATAAGCATTCTTGGTTATTTAACTTTTTATTCCTGGGTTTGAAATTCTCAGCTATACCCATACTTTCATCATGCAAGTTTTAAAGTAATTAACCTAGTGTAATACGACTCACTTCAATAATTCAAGGAAAATATACTCTCTTTAATAAACTGGAATTTTTAAAATCAATTTCAGATAAAAATAACCTTTGTAAAAAAACTGATACGACTCCTCCGTACAGAATAAAGTTATTTAAAAATCAATACTTAATTTAAAAATCATTTTTTACGTCTATTCCTATACTCGAGTAAACACTAATCTGTTGTTTGCACACAAAAAGACGATTTTATTATCCAATTTGTGTATCAAATAATAAATTGTTTGCGGTTTTTATGAATCACATTCTTAGTGAAAGTCAACTATCGATCTATTGTTTTATGAATCGTTGACTACATTATTGTCGATCACTCCTCCCATTAAGTAATAGTTGTTATTCGTGTCACGCATTCATATATTTCTTCCAATATTTTCTTCGGTTTAATGTATTTTTTGCCGTTTTATTATACGATTCTTTCAGTCAAAGAGTTTATTACTCCCGAAGTGATATACGAAACTAATTACTTTTATATCGATATCACTGTTTATCCATAGCTCACAACCTCTACATTTAGAGATTAAACTGACATTTGGTGTAATATCAGGAGCTGACCATCACTTTCAACACAACTACTGATTTGTTGACTCTTTCCGAAAGAATTTGTTGACAAACATTCCATTTCCTCGAATAAATAAAATCTGATGGTGGTCAATTTAGATAAGCATTTGAGTCCCTCTATAATACGTTCATTTGTCCTAGGTGTTTAATTTTAAATTCAGACTCAATGATAGGACTAATGAATTCAAGTTACGACTGAAATAACCATAAGATAACCACTTCTATTGTAGGCATCGCTTTTTCTATTTCCTCTTGCTAACTTTAAAAGTATTTGTTTTGTTTGATACATCCTCTGTTATGAATTCCCAAATGCTTTGTAACTAACACTACTTCTAATGAATTGATTTGAAGAATATTCTGTCCCTTTTTTGTGCACATTTGTCTTTATCTGTATTTTCTGTTAAATGTCTCAATAAATGTCTTAAATGTGAAATCAATGTCAACACTAATTAAAGTAACTTTCCTCTAATCTTTTACAATTGATCAGGAAGTGATGTTTC
>JAQIYB010000441.1:0-11644 GCA_034699325.1 Oribatida sp. Gr-Ori-00743 | reverse complement strand
CAAAAATCTCATTTTCACTCCTTTTTCAATAAACTTTTACTCAGTTTTCCGAATCCAATGGGAATTTTTGTGCAAACTTTATGTTTTCATTATTTTTGAAAACACTTTTCCTATTTTCCTGTTATTTGTTTCACTTTAATGAACTAAAACTCTGTGATAATTAAATGGGACCGGACATAAATCACTGTCACATTTGAAAGGAGCGGCGTTTTAATTATTAAAAAACAAGTAAAACATTCACAAAATATTAGTAAATATATTACTAAATATATTAAAAGTAGATTTTAGGAGAAAACAGTAGCCTTTCCTCCACTGCCAAACATAATTAACAATTTATTATTTGTGCTAGATGAAATATTATTCATCACTCTAATGTTGTTCAAAGTATTCCTCATAATTACCCTTAATACTTTTAATATTCTTTTGCTAGATGATTAACAATGAAACTTATACTTACGTGAAAACTGAACACATTGTACACCATAATAAATCACCATGTAGAACATAAATATTCTATTTTATCTAGCTTATAATTGAAATAATATACAATTTATTATTATTCTAACCTTGCATATCTCAAAATTGCTTTTAATTAGAGCTAATGATTAAGCTTGGCAATTTTCCATTCTTGAATTGTTCTAGGTAATTGATATTAATGAATTTACCAATTTTTCCATACACAGCATGAAAAATACCCTGTTTAAAATTAATGATAGGCTAGTTGTTGAACAAACAAAGCACGTATCATCGATTCTTGGCAATTTTTATCTCAAAACCATAATAAACTTGGTATTTGTATATCAGATTTTTTTTCTCCCCAAAGATTATAATTTATTTTTATTGTGTTTTCATATTTGGTTTTATCAAACATTGCGAACATGTTTTGGCCATAACTACAGATTCTTTGCTTTTTATACCGTTTCTGACAGTTCTTTGTTTTTCTTATTGCACTCACATTAATAATCCTGGCTCAGTTCTCTTCGAGCAAATCTTTTTAATCAAGTTAAGAACAAAACACTGAAAATTTAATGACTATTTTTGACTGAAAATCATTTAAAAGCTATTTTTTTGAGAGAAAAAAAACTGTAAAATATATAAAATATTTAATTATGTCAAACATCTCAAAACACTATATTCTTTTGAGCATGGTCTAATTAGATTATACTAGCTCGTTATAAATAAGATTGAGCTACTTAAGTTAAGTGACTTAGATCATTCGAGCATTAAATTGTTGAGATGTTTGCAGGTTTAGAATGTTTTGCAGGTAAGTCGACTTTGTTTTCAAAATATGACCATGCTCACTACACCAAGCCTATATTCTGGCGAAATCTGATTGTCGAGGACATTTTTCTTTCATATATTTGTGGCTCATTTGGGAATTCATGCCTATTATTGATAAGAAGTGCCGAAAATAAAGGAATTATTTATTGATCGCATCAATTGCTGTGCGGAACCACTTCTCCACTAATCGGAGAGACATTCATACGATTCATGCAATTAATTAATAACGAGAAAAGAGACCCAAAAATTCCAATATTGTATTCAATCTATTATTTGATGAGAAAAGTCACTCAAATAATAAGCAGAGCTCTCATTAAAGTAAGAAAAGCCACGGATTTCGTGGCTTCACTTCAGCTCAACAGTGATTTCCATTGAATTGCTTCCAATTGGTCTCAATCTTTGGTAGTGACTATCAGTGCGGTTCACTGAGATCGCAATTCTTTGAATTTCACCTTGCTTATCTATTTATAACCGTTTATATACATATAAAATACATTATTTACTATTTATTAGTTGTTTTATAGTTGTATTTCATTGTCAAACAGCCAAGGTAGGTTTTACGTTATCTTTAAACGTATGACCACCTTGCTAACCTTATTTAGAAAAATTGGCCTAGTATCAATCACGTTTAAACTGGAGATCTTATAAATTATTCAATACTATGTTCAATAGAAAACTCAATAAAAAAACAAAAGAATTCAATATAAAAACCAAGAATAGAATTTGTTAAATATAAACAAGATAATTTAGAATCTCAAATAGGATCTTGTCAAATTAGGCATTCAAGAACCCAATTACTGTAAAATATTTATCTTGTTCAGATAATTATTTATAGAGGAAAAATGATCTTGATCGTTAACTGAGTTTGCTTTTTAATTAATTATGACCACGGCATTATAAACTTAGCAGGATAACATTTATGAATTGCTAAATATCATAATTAATATCTAGTTACATTAGTAATAAATCTAGGTCTATTTTACCTATTTGACAGGTTCTAGATCAAATTGTTAATTACTTAATTTGAATTTTGATGGAATGAACAGGATGAAATGCAACATAAATTATAAACAAGCTAATTTATTGGCAAACTTACAGTTTTAACATAATTCCAAACTTAATCAATTAGTTTCATAGAGATGTACAGGGTCGAATTTCAACATTTTATTAATTGAGGACATATTTTCTCAAACTATAAATATTAGAGCAAATTTGATCTCGGCAATTATTTCATGAATTGCTGTGAAAGTAGCAAGAGCATTTATTTTTGACTAATTTTCTGTTATTGAGAAAGTTTGAAATGAACTGGCTCTTAGTAAACACCATATTATTTGGTGTCGTTTTGTTGATTGGTAATTCAAATGAGGCCCCCTTAAGACATGCCAAGGTAAAACGAGGTGTAGTAATTGGACCTACTCCTTGCTGCCCGACCTGCTGTGATGCGATAACCACAACACCCAGTCCTTGTCAAGAAACGTCTACTGGCTGCTCTTGTGGTGAGGAACCTTCTCCTGCCTGTCCCTGTGGTCAAGAGACTGAGCCCATCTGTCATTGTGGTCACGAAACAACAACCCCCAGTCCATGTAATGAACAAACCACCCCTGCCTCCTGTTGTCATGGCGATCCCGTTGCCGAATGTTGGACGTGTTATTTTGAAAAATGTGATCCGGAAACAACACCCGCCCCATGTACTGAAGAGACGACAACACCCGCCCCGTGTACTGAAGAGACCACTACTGTTCAATGTGGCCATGGCGATGATCCATTAGAAGGATTAATCCCTTAGTATTATTTTAAAATATGCACTTGGCACTTCCTTCTTATTGGTTTTAGATAGATAACTTCAGAAGTGCCGGATTTAGTATTTTTTTGACCAAGAGCAATAATCTTAATGCAAATGTTAGTTAAGCACTAATTTTAAATCATTTTTAAATAATTTGTGAAAAATTGTAATTTTATTGTATTTTAATTTTTAAATTTCGTTTAATTTATGTTAATTTGTTATAACTCGTCGGCACAGGATGTCAGCCCTTGCCCTAGGTGCTTTTTGATGATAATCTCAATAAATTCACAACAAATTTAAAGTTTTGAGAATTTTTAAGATTAAATTCTATAAAAACTTATATGATTTAAATTACCATGGTGCATTTGTAATGTCTGTTGAGAGGAAGGTCTGTCCACTCAATTGACAACACTGAGGAGTGGCACCAAATTCTGTCGCCTTTTCTTTTCCCTATAATACATAACCGCCGCCAGAAATAGACAGACCATTGGTATGAATATAGAGACCGATATCTGAATACAGAACCAGAGCTGAGATATCATAGAAGTCACACACAATCTATGGTTCGCCGCTTCGGCGAACCCTTTCCTACAGACACAGAACCCATTCCTATCGCACTCTCTATTCGTGTCATACTGTTGACAGTCTTTCTCATTAAAACAAGTGCTCGGATGACACAGGTTTGACGTCTGCTCCCACTTGTAGTCTGGATAGCACTGGCAAACACTGTCCACACAGACCCGGTTCTGGTCGTTGCGGACAACACAGTCATCATTAGTATTGCAGAGAATATTGTTCAGCGCATTGACCGGCGCCTCACTATTCATGTCATAATGGGTTTTATTAATTGAGGTCAGATTGACCCTGACCAAAATAAACGGGTTATAATCCGTTGAATTCAATTCAAAGCCTAAATTATTTGTAAAGCACAGCACAACTATAATAAAAACATTGACAGTAATACCCATTGTGGATATTTTGACGCCCATCCGCACATTTCAAAGTCAAATGTTGATGGGTAACACATCTAATGACTTATACATTATATTTATATATAATTATATATAACTCTAATATTAAGAGATTTTTTTGCCTAAAGTTTATTGTATTTTATGGTATTATTTGTCAAATGATTAGATTATTGGTTTATAATAGAATCCCATAGTGGTTATCAACAGTGCACTTTTATTAATTTCAGAATTCTTTTGAGCTGGTGCAAATATTTATGCTGATTAGATCTAGATAAGCAGAGACGCACTTGTGGTTTATCAAGATCGTTTTTCTATTTAATATTCGCTTAAATTAATAAATTATTCAAATTATCTGATTTATTTGACCTAGCTGCTTTTTTGCCGAGAATGTAATTAATGTTAATTAAGTTAAACACTTTGGTTATCACTTATTGGCGTTGTGCTAGATAAATAATCTAGCATGTTTATTTTGAATTGACATAAGGCTTTTATTCATTAGGTTTTTAAGATAATCAAGGTGGTAGGACCGTATCATTGGGGGAAAACACATAATTTTTATTTTTCTTTATACCAAGATAACAAACCAAGATAACTTAGCTAACCTTGAAATTCATATGATTTTGATTTGGCTATTCTTAAAATATTAGAGCTTGGTGACCCCTTATTTAGATTCATAGATAGAATTATAGACATTTCAATCAATTTTTATCATTTGAAGTGAAAAATAGATAACTTTTATAACAAAATAAAGTTTTTAGAAATTGGGTCTAAAATCAAAAATTAATAAATTGCTCTCAAAATTTGAGCTTGGTAACTTCTATATAGCGTCAAATATCTGCTTGGTAACATAATAAATGATTAAATAACCAAGAATTGCTAAAAATAACATGAAATCCAATATTACGGATGAGCAAGAACATATAAAAAGTATTATAACTCCAAAATAAGCAACAAGCATGATTGAAAATTGAGTTTAAAAATATAAACAAGGGAACTTTCTTGTGTTTTTGCCAATAATTCTAATAAAGGTCTCTTTGTTTTCAATGACTTCTGAGTGCGAAAACTGCTATCAAAGTGTTATCTAGCACATTCAATACAATTATCGGAACCAATTGGTCGATAAGAGGGCTGAGAAGTGGACGTTATCGGTGAAGACGTCCCCACTTTTCACTAAAAACCACTGATTAGTAGTTCATTAGTCGCTAATAATCTGTTTGTTATAACTTTAAAATCTATTCAATCAGAAGTTGTTTTTCGCTGTTTTTCTTCTTCTGTAGTCATGAATGCTATCATTAAAACCAAGTTTAGATTTGTTTGAGTAGTGTTTTCATTTTCCTTGTTAATAACCTTGCACAAATTTGCTTCATTATGCTCTCGATTAAGACTATACTCATTTTAGTTCTGTTCCTCAATTGCTTTAATCAATTAATAAATGGCATCGAAGACGTTGACGACGACTATGACTACGATAAGACTCACGACAAGAGTGATGACAACCCCTCCGATGAGAGTCTGGAATTGCCCACAGATATAGATCTGATAGACACAGAGCACCAGGCTAATTTAACGGAAATAGCCAGGGATTTGCGCCAAGAGTTTCCAAGCGATTTTGAACCTCAAAGCAATGGCACAGACGTCCAGTTTATTGCCAAATGGATGAGAAATCCCATTGTGAACGAAACTGTGCATAAACTCAGACAAAAACTCTCAAACTTTACCCGAAATGTGAAATGGAATTTAAGGTCATTTATCGAGGAGTCCAAGAATGGCCTGGATGAGAACTCTCAGCTTAAAATTAGGAACACCTTGGCCGCTTTTATCGAGAGCTTGGAGCTGTCGCCCCTCTGTCTCATGTCATTCGTGATGATGAAGAGAGGGCTGTCCAACAAAGAGATGTGGCCTTTGAAGTGTAGGCTTAATGATTGTCTCCGTTTCCTTTCATTTATTCAATTGTTTACCTTGCTCAGTTTTCGACGCAATGGACTTTCGTTCACCAGGCTTATTAGAGGGCAGGTTCTCCAACTTTGGACAGTATGACGAGTGCCTCAACATAGAGAACGAAGAGTTTAAAGGACTCAAAATGAGAGGACAGTACTGTTTGGCTAAGTTTCCGGCCTTTTATATGCAACCGATTCTCAAACACAACAATATCTCCGATATTATGGAACTAAAGAGAAGGTTCTTGGAGAAAATTGACATTAGCAACAATCTTTTGAAGCTGGTGGGGGCCGTCAACTATTTTAAGATCACTTTCTATCGGTTCGGCGTTTGTATTCCGTCCACTTGTAGTCCAAAGGAAATCAATAGAGCTCTCAATAGAAGTAAACATAGTTTTTGTTAATTAACTTGTTTATAATTGATCATGGTCATTTATTTATGATAGTTATGTCGCCACAAGAAAGTCAATACATTGAGATTGAGAAGGAGTGCAAGGTGAAAGGGGTGGAGCCCAAGAAGAACGCATACCAGAGGACAGCTCAGTAAGAAATTGAAATACCTTTCTTAGTTTAGTTTTGCTAAGACTTTACTTAGATTTAAAATTAAAAGATCCTGGTCTAATAAATAGGATTTCTAGTTTTACCAGGGCTACAATATTTTGCACTAGGTGTAATTATTACCTTGCTAATTATTACTTAGTATTTAATTTGCATTAAAAATAGTTAAAAACTTATTTCAAACATAAATAATAACAAAAATCTTGATTCAAATACAACCTTGGTAATTTTGAAAATTGTGTGTTCCAGGTCAATCATAATGACACTGGTGCTTTTGATGGTGATCAGCACTTCCGTCGAACTCTACTACAATATAAAGCGGAAAGATTTTGGCCGAAAGAAAGTAATCAAGAAATCACTTCTTGTCTTCTCTGCCATTTCCAACACAAAGACCTTGTTCAAAAAGGATGACACTCGGCTAAAGGTGGTGGATACTATCTTGCTAGCTTTTATTTCGTTGGAGTTCCTTGGTCGCACTTATATCCAGCCCGTCTTTTATAATTTTATTGGCATTCAAAGAGTGAATAAAGGAATAACCAAGGAGTATTTCTCATCGAGGAAATTCTTTTGGATGAGGAACAGCTCCTACTCAATGACCATCTTCATTTTAATGAGGTATCATGCTCATTTATTTATAATGTCTAGTTTATTGCCTTGCTCAATCAACATCTCAAATAACAAATGTTAATATTGCAGCTCAATTGTGCTGGGTTATAAGTTGTGCGCAGAGAAGAGGAAAGGCAAATACAGTCTCATTGCTTACATAAAGTACCTAGTTAACCGATATCTGAGTCTATTTCGTCGAATAATCGGTCCCTTATTACTGATCTATTTGCTGCCCCTTTGGACAGACGGTCCCATTTGGCACTACTTAGAGCCCGTCCACGCAAAGCCATGCAAACAGAATTTGTTTGCCTCGCTCTTTTTCTACAATAATTATATGCCCGGGTTCCAACAAATTGTGAGTCGAAAATATGATCTAGTTAAATAATAAATAGATAAAAGTTTCTAGTTTATAATTTTTGATACAAGATGTCGCTAATGATGACCTCCTCTTACAGTGTAATTTACCAAGCGCAACATTCTCGGCAATATTCCAGTTACAAGTGTTCGCGCCCTTTGTCCTGCTCCTGGTCAACGCAAAGATATTTGGCTATATTAGCCTGGTCATCCTAATAATACTTAGCTGTTTATTAAGCATAAGCCGGAGGCTATTTCAAAATTTTTTGATCGCACCCTGGGAAGTGGACAGAATGAATTCGGTACCGGAAATTAGCCACTCGTTTGTCTACTACTTGGGCTCAACCGAACAGAATATCTCTACGTTTATAATCGGTTTAATAATCGGTTATTTGATTAGAAAAAAGCCGAATATTAAGACTTTCGGCAAAAACTGGAATTTAATTCTTTGGGCGGTTTTCCTCTCATTACCGCAAATTGCCAGCTATTGGAGCGAGTCATTCAAAGCGATCAAGGGCGATTTCTCTCCCACTGTCTTCCTGATATGGTTTGCATCCGGTCGGGTATTCTGGGCTCTTGGTTATGGCTGGATCATTTATGCCTGCTCTACAAACAGGGGAGGTATGGCAATATTTTAATGGACAGCATTGGTGTTTCTGTAATGTTACTAAATTGATCATGCTTATTTTAAACTATATCTAGGTATAGTTAACCGGGTGCTATCATTGGAGGTGTTGCAGCCGTTGGCGCGCCTGGCGTTTGGTATTTATTTGAATCACATAAACATAATAAGCATCCGATTGTTTGCCGTAAAACAAACCTATTTATTGACTCATTCGGAAGTTGTAAGTTCATTTAAAAAGGCCAAGAATCAGCATGGTACTACCACTTGGTACTTGGCCAGAATAGAACAGCTATAGTGCCAGTTATCCCTTTCTAGTGATAAAAACTAATTTCTTGTTTTAAATTACAGTTTGAAAACGTATTCATTGATTATTTGATCGCAATATTTGTTGCCTACATTTTCTTCATTCTGATTGAATGTCCTGTCTATCACTTGATCAAGATCATTTGCGGAAAGAGTGTCAACGAGGTGATCGTGAGCGATGTCTTTGAGGAGAATAATGGGGACGCCGTCCGCGACTACGAGGAGAACATAGAGATTAAACTGTTTCCAAATGCCACCATGGCCACTAATGAATTATAGGAATCACCAAGTTTATGTAAATTTTAATTTTTTACAATAAATTATACAAGGTAAATCTCAAATAAATTAAGATTTTTAAATGTACTTGATAAAATAATTTTTAAATTTCTAACCAAGGTAGTATTGTTTTGGTACTGGGCGAACTAGTAATTTAGATTCTGTGCTTAATTACACCTGTAGTCGAGTGTTATCTTTATTTGTTGTGTTTATATTGTCTTAATTCTGAGCTTTTGATAGGTGCTAGGCAACATAAAGGTGTTTCCTTATGATTACTGATATATGGTGTGCACTTTCTTATCAAGATAAACTAAAAATGTACTATTGTTGCCATTTTCAATTAGTTTCAACAAGTAAATATTTTAATAAATGTATTATTATTTTATCAAGGTGACATTTGTTGACATTCAAGAATTAAATTGTAATTTTTGTGCTAGCATATTTTCAATTTTTAAGTGTGCATAGTTGAAAATGAGATTGATATTCAAGGGTATTATAGTATTGGTTTTGATCGATGTATTAGTAATTTATTTATTAGCTAGTTACTATTATTTGCCTTACACAAAAGTGTACAAGATTGGGTTACCAGTGTTTACTGAGAGTGCAAACTTGAGCATGGTGCATCGGCATATTTTTGAGCTTGAACATAGAGTATTTACACAAGATAATTTAAGTAAGAAAACTGACCTGGTTAAGCCACAGGTCTTATATGCGGATTACGTTCAATACGTCCGGAATTTAACGATTCTTAAAATCAACTTTTGTTCACAAAATCCATATTTGACTACAGTTTTGTTTGTGTGGAGTCGTGTCAATGCTTTTGACCAAAGAAGAGCTATTAGACAGACATGGGCTTATGATTTTTATCAAAAGGACAGTCCTATTAAAGTGTTGTTTGTTTTTGGTTCAGATAAAGACATTCAAATACAAGAAAAGGTTTTACAAGAAGACTATGAATTCAATGATGTCTTACAGTTTGGTTTCGGTGAAGACTATCGGAACTGTACTCTCAAATCGATTGGAGTCTTGCGCTGGATTTTACTTAATTGCAAGAGCATAAAGTTCATCATGAAATCAGACGATGATATTCTGGTAAATCCCATTAATTTGGTAGCCTTTCTACAAGAGCATAATAATGCTACCAAGTCAATTTTTGGTGTCAAATGGATGAACTGGTGGGTCATCAGAGATAGTGCCTCCAAATATTATTTAAGCGAGAAAAGTTACTCCAAACCTCATTTCCCAGATTTCATTGTAGGATCGCATATAATGACCAGGGATTGTGTTCTTGATTTATATGTAAAGGCGCTGACAACTTTGCCGGCTCTGGTATTAGAAGATGTTTACGTTACGGGTATTCTATCCGAGGGTTTGGCCATTAACCTGGTAAATGAGAAAAAGTTTATCAAGCTTAATGTTATTGGAAGCCCAATGACTAGAAAACTATTTGACCAAGGTTTTAGTTTCTCACATGATTTCAATGCTACAAATTTGTATGACTTCTGGGAAACAATTGCAAAGAATAAACTATTTTAATAATATATTCATGAATTTAAGTGCCTTGGTCAATTAAAATTTTATCGGCAATTAATGTAGAATAGAATTTAAATACCTTGATTAATTATAAGAGTCAAATCGCAAGGTTATTATTTTAAATATTATATAAACAAGTTTAAATATGTTTACATATTATTGTATCAAATATACACTTAAATGAGTATTTTTATTATTAATTTAATCTAGCAAGTATATGTAGTTTTGAATATTTCAGTTATATAAACATGCACAAACATGAATATTATTCTCGTCAATAAACAGGAGCTTTAAATGGTTATTAAATTGATTTTTATATTACATTCCTTAAAAAGCATTTAACCAAGATTATAACAGTTTTGTAATGGATATGAAACATTTAAAACAGTTATTTTTGTTTGTTCTTGCTATTTGTGTGGTTCTTATTTATTACAATTATGGCCAGCATGGTCATTTTTATTTTAACGTACATTTTAACAGCTCTGGTATTAGTAATTCTACAAGCTATATTTTTGAGCTAGAATCAAGAGCATTTTCGCTTGATGAAATTAATTCGAAATTCAATAAAACTGACCTAGTTCAACCTCAGCTCTTATATGCGGATTACGTTCAATACGTCCGGAATTTAAGAATTTCTAAAATCAACTTTTGTTCACAAAATCCATATTTGACTACAGTTTTGTTTGTGTGGAGTCGTGTCAATGGTTTTCACCAAAGAAGAGCTATTCGTCGGACATGGGCTCAAAGACTGTATAAAACAGACAGTCCAATCAAAGTATTATTTGTCCTTGCATCAAATAACGATGTGCAAACACAAAATGAAGTCCTCAAAGAAAACTTTGAGCATGATGATATCTTACAGTTTGACTTCATTGATGACTATCGCAACTGTACTCTCAAATCGATTGGAGTCTTGCGCTGGACTTTACTTAATTGCAAGAGCATAAAGTTTATCATGAAATTAGACGATGATATGCTGGTTAACCCGAAGAACCTTGAAACTTTTGTACAAGAGCAGATTAATTTAACCAAGTCAATTTTTGGTGTCAAATGTGTGAATTGGTTGGTCAACAGAGATAAGGTCTCCAAATGGTATATAAGCGAGGACAGTTACCCCAAACCCAATTTTCCGGATTTTATCGTTGCCTCGCATATAATGACCAGGGATTGTGTTTTCCACTTATACAAGAAGGCGCTTAAAACTCTGCCCGCACTGGTATTAGAAGATGTTTACATTACGGGCATTTTAGCCGAGGGTTTGGCCATTGATTTGGTAAATGATCAAAGAAGATTTATCAAGCTCGATTTTACGGGAGGTTCAATGAATTTTAGACTATTTGACCAGGGTTTCAGTTTTGGCCACGATTTTAGTGCTGAGAAAATGTATAAATTTTGGGAAAGACTTCCGGAAAGTAAA
>JAQIYB010000440.1:0-11650 GCA_034699325.1 Oribatida sp. Gr-Ori-00743 | reverse complement strand
GAAGTTAAGCAGCGTCGAGCCTGGTTAGTACTTGGGAGGGAGACCACCTGGGAATACTGGGTGCCGTAGACTTTTTTGCAAAACTTTTTGAACTAAATATATAAAAGAAACTATCCAGGATAGAATAAGATAGAATAAAGTTATATTAATTCTCTCAGAACAATGTTTTCTATATTCAAATCAAAAGTTAATCGAAAATTGAATGAAAACTTCGCGCGAATTAAACGTTGAATTATCGCAAAATTTCAAAATAAATGAATATTTTAAACAAAATGAAAATCAATTTGAAATTCTTTGATTCGACTAAAATACCAAAAGAAATGGACAAAACGCGCAACAGTTTTATCAAATCCAAAGAAGAGGAAAGTAATGATAAGAGGAATACCTACTCTTTGATCAATATATACGACGCGTCGGTGTTTCTGAAGACAACACTGAATGACGTGAGATATCGTTTGGCGCAGCAGTTTGTGGCCAACATTGTGTCTGACCCGCCGTCAGTACTTCAGTCTTATATTTGTGTCCACATAATTGTTGGTCAACTGGAAGTTCATCGGAACTACTTGTCTGCCGTTCACATAGTGTTCCTCTACTACTGGGATGTCATCAGAAAAGACAATATAATTAACAAAGTTTTGGTCGATTTGTGTAATAACTTTGAAAGTGAGACCACTTTTATTAGAGAAGTGATTATCAGAGCCGACAAATGTCTGAAGAGAATCGAAAAGGAACTGACAAACATCTGCCACACCATTAAGATGGCGAATGTCATTATCTGGAGGTATAGCGAAGAATTAAACCAAATAAAGAGCTGGTCTTACGATCACAACAATAATAATAATTTAATTGATTGATAAAAGACTTTAATATATCTTCAATCAAATCAAGTGATTTAACATTTTGTCAAATAAATTAAAAACTCATTTCAATAAAAAAAAAGACTTTAATATTATAATTAAATTCAGTGAAAACTCTTTTCAATGGTTTGAATAAAAACTTTATTCATTGAAATATTCATTGATTTCCATCGAAATGACTGCAAAACAGAAATTATTTTTATTTCAATGCATTTTCATTCGGATTATTGATAACTAAATTAATTAAAATGTTTGGAAAAAAAGTTTAATCCTTTGACTGGAAAGGAAGGACATATACTTTGTGACAACTCTTATGCCTGTTCTTTGAAGGCTTCCTCAATCTCTTGAATTCTTCGCTCCATTTCATCCTTTTCTTTGCGAGTCTTTCCTTTTTCGAATTTAGTCCTCTCTTCGGGCGTCAAATCTGGCAATACCTTAGTGACAACTCCGGTGGCAATCGTGTGATCCTTATCCCTGAGTGTGAAACGACTTCCCTGTTCTAAAATCATTGGTCTTAACAGCTATTCATAAAAAAAGGAATAATTAGTTTTGAGTATAAAAAGTGAACACTATTTTGACAGACCCTAACAGTAACAGAAGAGTCTTCCCCGGGAAGCATCATATCTTTGTCTTTTGCAGTCAGTTCTGCCATTGTGTCCCATGTCTTGCAGTACATTACGGCCCTTTGGGTGTTGAGGAAGGGACGGTGAGCGCCTCCCTCTTCTTTTTTCAACATATATAATTGGGTTTCGAAGTTATCAGCAGGCTTAAATGTTCCCGGCTTTCCGATAGCCATTCCTCTTCTTACTTGATCTCTTTTGAGACCACGAAGGAGGGCCCCCAAGTTGTCACCGGCCACCGCCTCATCCAAAGTTTTCTTAAACATTTCAATACCAGTGATGACTGTTTTGTGAGCTCTTCCATAACCCAATACTTCACATTCAGTGTTCTTCTTGAGTTTACCCCTTTCCAACCTTCCTGTGACTACCGTTCCTCTGCCCTGAATGCTATAGACGTGTTCGATTGGCATCAAAAACGGTTTATCGACGTCTCGCACCGGGAGCTGAAAGTATTTGTCGACGGTTTCCATTAATTTTAATATAGACTCCCTTCCGATTTCGGGCAGTTTTCCCTCCATAGCTGCGAGGGCTGACCCAAAAACAAAGGGCACTTCATCGCCGTTATATCCGATTTCACTGAGAAGTTCTCTTAATTCCATTTCAACCAATTCTGTCATCTCTTTGTCGGCGGCGTCCACTTTATTCACATAAACCACAATATATTCGATCCCTATTTGTTTGGCTAATGTCAAGTGTTCTCTGGTTTGAGGCATTGCGCCATCAGTTGCGGCCACCACCAGAATAGCGGCTTCCATCTGATTGGCGCCAGTGATCATATTCTTGATGTAATCTGCGTGTCCGGGACAGTCCATATGCGCGTAATGGCGCTCTTCTGTCGAATACTCGACGTGTGCTATCAGTCGGTTAAACAAATCAATAAAATCAAGTGTTGTTTACAAAGGGATGGGAGGGGTTTACCTGTGTTTATAGTGATTCCTCTCTTCCTCTCTTCGGGTGCGTTATCGATCTCATCGTATTCCTTCACTTTCGCCAACTTCTTCTCCGCCAACACTCTAGTAATAGCAGAGGTCAGAGTAGTCTTTCCGTGGTCCACGTGACCAATGGTCCCGATATTCATATGCGGTTTATCTCGCTTATAGTTTTTAGTGCCGCCCGGCATTGGAGGGCCGGCAGAAGACAAACAGCGCATCGGAAAACATCCGACCTTCAAATGTTTCGTTAGACTTGCGTTCAAACCATATCTCAGACATAACAGCGTTGAAGACATGGCTCGCAATCAAAGAATGTTTTATATGAATGGCTCTGAAAATAGGATCAAAACAAAGATTTCATCAGAATTTTGAATTTATTAAATCGATTAAAAGGTATTCATTGAAATCAAAGACTTAATGATTAGAGTCTTCCCTCAAATGAAGAAATGATAAAAATGTCGGATGAAATCAATTAGAAAAGCGATACATAACTCACCGATAATTAAATTTTCAAATTATATAATTTGTAAACAAAAGTTTGTCTGAAAAAACATACCGTAATTGCAGTAAATCTATGTCTCAACAGATGTCGCCTTCAGCCCAATCAATAAGTTTTTCAAATGAGCGATGTGCCCGTATTCTGACCCCTCCTGGGGCTCACATTGAGATAAGGCGGGGATTATATCAAAGGTTATTAACCCAACTCATTGTTTTAGGGCCGGCATAAGAGTGAACTCACTTTTATATCCTATAAAACGTCTAAACCTAAGCTTAATTGGAGTCAATTCTGATTCTTAATGTGCTTTTATAGGCTTTAATGAGGGAATCACTGCATTCCTTAATGGCTTCAAATCAAATAAAGTTCACACAAAAAATAATTGCCTCGAATCAAAATTGACGACATATTCGAGTAAAAATTTTGCCGCTTTTTGGTTATTATAAGCTTTTATTAGTCAATAATTTTAATTAAAATTCAATGAAGTAATCAATAAATTAGTGATTCCTTAGAATTTGATTCATTTCTGTAATAAATGTTTGTCTAAAGAAATAACAAATTCTTTATTCTATTAATTATTTAATTAATTAATTATTAATTAATTGATTTTAAGTTTAAAAACAAAAACTGATTAATAATTTTATAAATAAATTAAATGATAAATAATTCGTTAAAAACTCAATAATTTTCTTCTTCAGAAATGTTCCAAAAATATGACTTAAAAAACAAGAGAATCATAAAATCCCATAATTTTTGTGGAATTCGGATAATTGTCTGAACTTTGAGTTCAATTCTTTCGGAAAACTCTTCAGAACCACTGATTGCCATTAAAAGCAAAACCACTTTCTTATGTAAATTAGTCTTAAGTACAGCCTATTTGTGGAAATACTTTCAATAAATCTTAAAACTTAAGAGTTTTGACAGAAGTTCTTCAAAGGTATAAACAATTCGTAAATTAATAATAAAATAATAAATAAATGTTTTGAGACAAAAATGTTTAGAGAAAAGGAAATCAAATTAAGAAAAGACCCGAAAATCATTCACAACTGAATTACTTGTGGTGTGAATAGGTTTTTGTGGACAGTATTCTCGTGTCGTTTCAACTTATCCTTTACTATAAAACTTTTGCCGCAGTTCTCGATCTGACAAATGAATGGCTTAGTATTTGTGTGGCGCCGGATATGGATCTGAAGTTTATTCCGATATTTTGAAGCGTAATCACAGTTTGGAAAGTGACAGGAGTGGAGCCGAACCCCCGAATGCATCTTTGAGTGGCGCAACAGTTCTATTTCTGTCGTGAACTTAGAACTACAGCCACTCCACTGGCAATGGAAAGTCTTGTCACTGCAGTGTTTCTTTTGATGGGTGGCCAACGCATCGGGACTTATGGCCGTATAGTAACAGTTGGGATAACCGCAACGGAATGTCTGTTCGCCGGTGTGACACGTCATATGAATCTTCAGATTTTGCTTTTTGTTGAACTTAGCGTCACATCCATTCCATTGGCATTTGTAGGGCCGTTCCCCCATATGTCTGTACACATGTTGTGTGATATAACTGCTCTTTTGGGTACTAAACCCGCAAATGGCGTCCATACCGGCCGACCATTTGCAGACATACCAATTGCCATCACTTTTAAGTACTTTATCGACATATTGTTCAACATTTTTAATGGACAGCACTCCGGGAAAAGAATCATCAATGGATGTGTTGGACCGGTATTGGATCTGCACATTAGGAACAATCACTTCTGCAGTGGAGTCGTCGGCAGTCGAATTGAAATTGACGTATGACTCGTCCGATTCGTCGATAATAACCTGAGGCACTAAGAGATCCATTTCCTGGACATCATTCGAATTATAGTCTTCTGAGTGATTCATATTCTGTTCACAATTCATATCAATTGAAGAAATATCTTTCGTCTCATTTAACTCAGAATTTTCCTCTGATTTTTCGACCGAAAAGTCATTCAAATTAAAACTATCGCCAAATGTGATGGCCTTTACCGTCGGTTCGAGACTGTTGTCCACCAAATCATTCGGAGTTTCATTCAATGCATTATTATTTTGCGATAAATTCTGAAGAAAGTTAAGAAATGCAATCTTCTGATCAGTCATTGTCTTTTCCAACTGCTTCTTAGCGTGAATTGATTTGTGGTCCTTTAGTTTCCACGAATCGGTAAACTTTTTGTCGCATTCATCACAAGGATAGGGACGTTCACCTAAACAGTGGAGACAATAGACTGAGTTAAGCATTTAATTCATAGTAATGTCAAATAAATGAGGAATTACCGGTATGTGAGCGAACATGTCTGACCAAATGGTTGGACTTATTGGAGCCGTAGTTGCAGCCAGCCCATTTGCAAAAGTAGAAAGTAATGCCATTGACTTTCCGGCGCTCAACATATTGTTCGACATTTTTGATAGACATCACGATATCCGTCGGAGACTTATGTCTTATCGGAGTTTTCTCATAGTTTTCAGGAAAAGGAAGCGTTGGCAGCAATGGAAGGGGTGGCGAACGAAGACTTTCAATGAGAATTTTGTGCGGATTCGGTGTATAAAAGGTTGGCCTCTCCTTTTCATCAAGGTTGGTCGAATCAGGCGTAAGAACAGGCACTAATGCCATGGATGTGCTGACCGTAGGCTTGGGTGCAATACTCACTGGATTGAGATTAGAGGTGTGACACAACTGGTGGTCTCTTAATTTCCATACATCGGTAAACTTTTTACCACAACCGGGGAAATCACAAACTTCTTTGCGTTCATTGGTGTGGGAAGTGATATGTCTGACCAAATGATTGCTTTTGTTACTCGAATAGGAACAGTTGGGCCACTGACAGAAATAACGAGTGATTCCATCAATCTTTCGCCGCTCCACAAACTGTTCCACACTTTTGATAGACATCACCACCTTTTTTGGACTCAACAGTTGTGCGGTTTGTGCGTCGCTTACATTGAATGACATTCTATTGAAACTACCGATAGAGTGGTTGAGACCATTGATAGGCGGCACCCAATCTTTGGCTTCACTTATGATTATCTTATTATCGATTTTGTGGTCACTTTTCTTCGTATCGAATATCAAATTCATTGAATTTTTATTATTGTTGCCCACAGTTGTGATCAGTTTTCGGTAATGAGTCAATTGATGTTCTTTTAGTTTATACGCTTCGGTAAAACTTTTGCCACATTCAGGCCATTCACAAGGAAAGGGTCGGACGCCGTACTGATGCACAGACCGCAAGTGTCTGATCAGGTGTTGATTCTTAATACTGCCGTAATTGCACTCAGCATTGAATTTACACAAATACCATACTTTTCCGTCTTTAGATGTCTTTTCGATGAACTGTTGGATTGCATTCAAGTCATCGATGACTGGATTGGTCTCACAATTGGACACATTATCTACATTTGACTCATTGTCGTTATAAATCACTTCCGGTATAAACATATTTAACTCCTGTTCGGAGTCTTCTCTATTGTTGTCTTTAAGCACAAGACTAAGCTCTGGTTTGACATCAATTTCGATATCAATCGGTTCACAGATATTACTGTTTGTGTTAAGCATTTCCACGAAATTATTTAAATTATTATCACTTTTGTGTTCCGCCGAAGAAATTAATTTGTTATTCAATTGATTTAATGAAAACAATTTCTTGTTATGACTTAAAATATGATCCTTTCGTTTCCAAGAATCGGTGAACTTTTTGCCACAATTAGGCCAATCGCATGCATAGGGGCTATTGTGGGGGACAACCAATCAATCAATTTTTGTGTTCTAATTTTGAATTTGCAATTCATTTACCGTTCGCCGGTGTGTCCTCTTATGTGTCGTACCTATCCATAGATTAAAAGAGTATTAAAAGACTTTGTATTAAATGAATGCCTATTTTGGGATTTCTCTTAAATTAATTGATAATCAAAGGCTCTGTTTATGGATAGCCTTCAGTTCAATAGCAATTGGGAGTCAAGAGATAGTTATCAAAGAGAGAAGGCGACAAATGTACGGCCCCTCGACCCCAGTGGTTTAGGAGGTGCTCACTCACAGAATATAGGGGTTGAGGGCATTCCCAGTCATAGACAAACTCTAAATGAGTTTTTCCATTGAAAATCTAAACCAGAGCTGAAGGGAAGTACGACTTAATGCTCAAACGCGAGGGGATGTTTGGGAGTTTCCCAGTCGAGGGTGTTTGGGCTGAACCCACCTGAGAGTGACTACAACTACGATTCAAAGCACAATAGACTACAAATGCGATCAAATTTTTGTATTAATATATTTCAATCGATTTAATGAAAACCTCTTTTGAAACAATTTTTCTGAGTTTAAGAATCAGAATATTTTAGTTTCAAACAGAATATAAGGAATCAAATAATTGAGAGAAAAATCAAAACATTTTTATCAGTTTTGCAACGACTCAATGCTATGAAAGGCGAACCCGCTTTTCGCTCAGCCATAGCTGCGGGGGTTCTCTCAGCACAGGATTCCTGGAATATAAGGAGGGGTCACATACTGTGCGTCTGTGCCTCAAACTGTGCCTACATTTTGGGGCTCTTTCTGTGGGTTTAATATAAAAATGTCGAAAACTATAGAAAAATATATAAAAACCCTTAAAACTGGAGTTTAAGGAAAAATATTAAAATATGTATAAAACTAATGAAAAGACTCTCAAAAAAGAGGTTTTAATCGGAAAAAATGTTTCTGATATTCACCACAAAAATAATCCAAATTTAAAGAGTTTTTGGGTCTTAGATTTGGGTCAGACTTTAATTTAGCACAAGTTCTAACAGTGAGTGGTCGGGCGGTTAGGGAAGAGGAGGACAGGCAGACCAAAAATTAGATAACGAGAACAAACAAAAAATTGGCAAAAGATATGAAAACTAATTATAATGAGAAAAGGGATCAAATGAAAGACTATTGAACCACAAAGTCTTAAACAAAATAAAACAAAGAATCAAATGATTTAAAATTTGAAGACAAGTACCAAATGATTGGATTTATTTGATCCATAGTTGCAGTTTTGCCAGAGACAATAGTACCAGGTGATTCCATTGATTTTCCTCCGCTCCACGTATTGTTCCACGTTTTTGATACCATCGTAGACATGATTAGAGGCCGTTTTGGCCAACCTCTGGCCGTTCGGCGAACACATTGACGTTTGGTCACACTTTGCGACTATCAGTTCATTTCCGTTCAATGGACGGACAGTCAGTTCTGAACCCATATTTGTATTGACACCAATCGGTTGACTGACAGTCATTTGATTACCGATTGGCTTATTATCGGTTAGTTTTGAGTTAGGAATCAAAGTTATGTCAAAATTAGTTTTCGACAATTCCTCGATTTTACCATTAATTGTATCACTGAATAAATTAATATTTGGGTTCAAATCACTGCTATTTTCGAGTTTTATCTCCCAATCGGTGTTTTGTCTCTTAATGTCATATAATTCAGTGATTAAACTGATATTATTATTCATTTTTAAGTCATTTATTAATTTACTTTAAACAGAGATTTGTTTGACATTTACTCCAAAGAAAAACACATAAGAATTGCAATGAATTGTAATGTTTTGAGTCAAGCGTTCAGTCAATCAATTCATTCATTTTAAAGGCGTTACAAACTGTGCCCTCAAAATAGGGAACGAATAAACATTTACTCAAAAAACCTCCAGATTTTCGACAAAACTTTTATTTGTTTGGGAATTTCACAACTTTTCTAACTTTATTGTCGGCTTATATTTGGGTTTTACTTATTTTCTCTAATTATTTGATTAAAATTAATAACAAATAAACATAGTTTTGTCTAAAAAAGTATTATTAATATAATTATAGATAACTAATTAAACTATCTTAAAGTTCCTTGAAACTTTCAAAGCGATAAACTACAGAAGAATTGAGGCTTTCATTTGGTTAAGTTATAAAAGGAGAAAGGTCATTGTAAAAGAGTAAAGTCGTTCGATGTGTTAATTATTGAGAATTTGCTTAAAATGAAAAGTTTTGAAACCAAAAAGTGATTAATCCTTCAGATATTGTCAACAATTTTGAAACTAAGCTTAAAATCTGTTCTCAATTCTAAATCTTAAAATATCGGTCACTTTTGTCAAAGGTATAAAAACCAATCTTAAAATAGACCAAGCTCTTATCTGCCAAATATTTACATTAGTTCTAATAGTTGTAAGAAGGGAGCTAGTATCTATTTCCAAATACAAATTCCTGAAAATGTTGACCAAAATCATTTGTCTGATACTTTTGATCACTTTCTTTGAAGTAAACACATTTCCCGTTATTTTAGAGGCGAAATATATTTGGAAGTATGGGGTAATTTAATCGTGCCATTCATTATTGACCATTATTGACCATGCTCAACTACTATTTTACTAACTTCCAGGACAAGAAATTTTTATATCCGTATATAAATAATATACCTCAAAGGGAATGGCGACAAATCCAACACAGGAAAGTTGGTTCTTACACTTGGATCAGACAGAGATTCCCGTTCTTTTCCGGATAACAAATCAACAAATTTTCAAAAATTCATTCATTTATTAAATCAAAACAAAATATGAAGAAAAATATTGAATTCAAAATTCATTTGTATTTTAACCAAAAGACTAAATAAAAATAAGAATTTTTATAATTATTTCATTTGTAATGTAATTAATGATAAAAACACTTCTCATTTGAAGATATGTCTCAAATTAATCGACAAAAACTAAAATTCAATTAAACTATTTGTAAACACAATTATTATAAATCTTTCAAAAGTCGGAAACTATTAAAACAATTGTAAATTTCGAAAATAAATCCATTTCGACATAATTTCGAGATAGAGATCGACTTTAAATTGATTTGTTAATAATAATAAATGGTTGAGCAAAATATATATTCTGTCCAAAATCTGTGCCCTGAGATCAACCCTAATCGATGTGTAAATGTCCGTTCAAGTATTTTTGTGGCTTTCCTTTAGTTGGGGTCAGAGTTGTCTCTTATGGCGAAGTTTGTGCATTTTTAATGCGATTTCATTGATTGTCTGAAAGCCACAGCTCTCGAAACTACACTTAAAAAACTTTTGTCTTTTATGGATCTGTTGGTGACTTTCCAACTGTTCCAGAGTAGTAAAGCTGGCGCAGCATTGATTCCAATTACAGACAAATTTACGGCCAATATTTTGGTGTTTCTTCACGTGGTTTACCACTTCATTCATAAGAGAAGACCTGTATTTGCATTGACGGGGATTCCATACACAGACAAACCATAATCTTTTATTATATCGCCTCTGAATTACAAAACGCGAGGCGTCGTCCTCTGCATAGTCCTCCTCGTCCTCCACAGTCTTCTCATAGAATTTGCGGTTTTCTTCTTCAGCTTCCTCTTCATTAAAGTAAGTTTGGAACTGTTCTGTAATGTCTTCTTCATCCTCGACGTCGTCTTCGTAGTCAATATATCGTTGATTTTTCTTCACATTCCTCTTCGGTAAAGTTCTTCTTTCGACATAAGGATTGTCGTCTGGCTTTCCGTTTACAAAACTGGGCTTAAAAATTCTTAACTTTGATGAGTCAGAAGACCTTACTTCTACTTCTTCTTCCTCTTCTTCTTCTTCTTCTTCTTCTTCTTCCTCCTCCTCCTCCTCCTCTCCTTCTTGTATCTCATTAGATGACAATTGGAGACCGCTTTTCGGTGTCGACATTTGTCTTATCCTTCGGCCACCATTTAAAATAATCTTAGCCTTCAATCCGTGGTGTATTCTCAAGTGATTCTTCAGATTACATGCGATTGTAAACAATTTGTCGCAATAAAGACAACGAAATGGTTTAACTCCTAAATGGTTCCAAAACAACAGTCAATAAGAAAGTTGAATATATCTTAAAACTAACCTAAATGTGAACGAATATGATTGACCATGGCACCTGACCATTTGGAGCCGTAATGACACGACGAGGCTTTCTTATTGTGCTCTGACCACTGGCATTGGTGCCAAACCTTACCATTTCTTCGAGAAGTATTGATATACTGTCTGACGCTCTCAATACTGGTCTCAACCTTCTCCATTTCATAGATACCCTTTTTGGCCACAAACCTTTCATTTGGGAGATCCGGTTCTGACTTATTATCCCAAATGTCTATTTGCAACTCTTCTCCGTCGGTGTTGGGATCGTCATATTCTTCGGCCATTTCTATATGCTCCTCATTGTCTTCAACCAAATTCTGTCGAGGATTGATCCCAATTGAAACAAATCTCTTACTTGCAGTCGAATTGTTGTCAAAATGGGTTTTATTATTGTTTTTAATGGCCTTTAAGTCCAAAAGAGTTATTCCGTTTACTTTACAGATAACTGTCTTACAATTCAATGGTTTCGACATTTTCTGGTCTCAAATAAAAAACAAAATTAAAATAAAAACATTTATTTATCGTTTGTTTTGTTATAAAATTAAATGCATTCAAAACCGTCGAAGAAATTCAGATGTTTTTGTATTCAATAAAAACCATTGAAAAACACATTTTCAATAAATTGTATGCTTTCCCTAAGTTTCCATAGAAACACAAACTTAGTAATCAATTTTGAAAAGTTTTCAGAATTCGAACATGTGCAAATTGATATATTACAAAATAAACATACAAATAAGCATGCACATTTATTCAAATGCCTTCAAATTAACTTTTTCGTTATTTGGTCCCTGGTTTAACCTAATTATTTAGGTTTGGTATATATATCTATTGTCGAATTCCATATTTATTTACAGA